>ML781804.1:888427-902512 GCA_009831015.1 Picea engelmannii
CCCCTGTGGTTCATCCTAGGCTGGTTTCTGAACCTGAGTTGACAATACCGGTCTAGGGACATATGTCTTTGAACTTTCATATCCAAGCTGTAGTATTCCCTGGTACTCCTAGCTAATTGTTCCACAAAATCTTCAACCTGTTCATGCTGCCCTTGCTCATCTGTGAATGTGGGCATGTATGGTCTAGGGTTAGCTCTGCTACCTGAGCGTTGGCCTAGCGGTTCATCCATGAACACTGGCATGTATGGCCTATGATTGGTCTTGCTACCCATCTGCCCATGGAACGTGCCACCTCCAAGACTTCCTTCGGATCCCGATGCTTTCTCTGGGTTATATCTGACTTCCTCATGGGTTCCACCGGACCCTCCAGCCTCCTTATTCCCATACGTATTGGGATCTTTTCCTCGATGGGTTACTTTCATCAGAAGGTCAGTTATCCTAGTTTGGTTCGCGTTCATTTTGTGTAGATTCTCATCAACTTTCTTCAAGGTTTCAGAGATTTCAGCCTATCCCCTTATGTTGGTTTCCTGATACTCATCCAACTGCCGAACCAATGTGCTTTCTGTGTGGTTCATGTTTTGCTGGAACTTACCAAATTTGGCTACTAAGAGAGCCAAGCCCTGAGGCTCATGGTCGTCTCCTGACCCTTCCATTTCTGCCTCTGTTTCACTGTTGTTTTTCTTCCTTCGACCCATAAGAATTCCCCTGTACTTCTGCATGCACCGATCTCTCCACAGGTTTGGAGGATCGAGGTTCTGATACCACTGTAATGATCCCAAGCCAAATTCCTTCTTGGAATCACTAACTACTACTAATTTATTGAGTTATTAAGTGCATACAAGATTCATCAACACATGGAGATCACAATAAATTCAAGATGTAGAAGCACAAGCAAAGATCTGACCTTTTTATTATGAGCAATGTAAGATCAATACAATAGATGGCCGATCTAGCATAAACCTCAGATGGCCGTAAAAGAAATAGATATGAGCTACTACAAAATGCTCTCGACAATACAAAATAAGCCTCCAAAGGCTGGATATACAATGAAGACTAAATCAAGCAGATCTGAGCCGTACTAATGCTCAACCTCCAAGCTGGAAAGTGCCATGTTCTGCTAGAATGCTGAAGCTCTCAATAATTCTGCCCTGCTACCAAAAATGTGCAATCATCCCGAGAAATATGCCAAATGATAGATCGGGCAACTGTCAGGACAACCCAGATGTCCAAATTCCCAAATCCACTCTCAAACCCCGTAGATCTGAATTTCCCACTGAATGGGGTGCCCCACTGGATGAATGAAACCCTAGCTGGTTTGGCCCTGATGAAGGAGGCCTCCAAATGCTCTGAAACTCTCCAAGAATATAGATCGGGCTATCAGAATCCCGTGGGAGAAGTTTCAGACTCAGATCTCAAGAAGATCTCCCTAGATATGAGTTTTACTGAATCACAGGACGTCCCCTATGGCTTCAAGACATCCCAATCTGCAGACAAATGTAGAATGATGATAACCCTCCAGAAAATCCCTCAAACTGATGGTATTTCCCCTGCAAACAAAACCCAACTGTCAGAATGGCCCCAGGCCCTCAGGATAAGCTGGATCGAACCTCCCTCTAGATGATGGTTCATCCTTGCTGGAAACACAAGAACACTACGCCTTGCTACCTTATGAAGTGCTAGATGGAGATGGGCTGAGACTAGAATGGTGTGGAGGAGTCTTTCATCCCCGAGACCAAGCTACGGAACAAGGTGAGTGGATATTTCACCACTAAGTTGCTCACAAGGGTTTGTACATCCAAAACCCCCAAACTGAATGCTCAAGAGCAATAGAAAATGCTAATCCAAAACCAGAATGAGTAATAGGTGCACCCCAGCCTCTTACTTATACTTTTCCTTCTAATTCTCTGTTGAGTTAGGTTAACTCCCAAGGTTAATATTCTATTCTTCTGTTGAGTTATCTTTTACTCCTTTATCCGTTTCCTTTCTTAAGTCAACTTAAAAATATAACTTTTAACTTCTTGACTTTCCCCCCTTCAGTGTGAGACTATGACCTAGTGGGGGTGCCCAGGCCACTGAGTCTCCTCATCACCTCTCTAAGAGGTGGGGGACATTACACAAGTCTTGGAGTTGTAGATTGGAGAAGGGTTTTCAGAAAACCCTAATTGATTTGATCCTTGTGGGTCAGGTATAGGGCATCCCACAAGGACCCCATAGGTTTCACATGACTTTTCACGTGAGGCCCCGCTAGTTTCCCAGTCCAGCCCAATGAGGCTAAAGAAAAGTTTGAGGAAGGTGCTCGTCTCTTAATGCCGAAGATGAAGGAGGTTTGATGATCGAAGATCTTATGCACTGGGTTATTTACATGATAAAATGTATGTTTTTATATATGTTTTGATGTGCATATCTTGGAGGTTATGGGCTATGTTTGAGGCATATCTTGGTTCATGGTTTGAGGCATATCATGGATGGTTTGGCACATTCTTAAGGCATGTTTTAGCATATGTTTGAGGCTTGTATCTTGTATATTTTGGTATATGATTTGAGACATATCTTGGAAGGTATGGCACATGTTTAAGGCATGAATTCGATCTTTTTTTGGTATATGAGGGATATCTTGGAGGTCGTGGAACATGGTTTGATTCATATCATGGTGATCTTGAGCATATGATTTGAGGCATATTATTGATGACCTTGGAATAATATTTATGTGGTTGAAACACTTTTGACGATGATTATGTATCAATATCAGTGACAAAAACAATGACAAGTTGATGATGATAATGTATTAGGATCAGTGACAGAAACATGACATGTTGATGATGATGATGTATCAATATCAATGACAGTTGCAATGTCATGTTGAGTCTCTTATTTAAATTTATGGGAGGTTGGGTGGTGCACGAGAATATTGGTGGCTTGAGATAGAAGGTTGGTGCTTGCAGGGGAGTTTCAGCTTCCTTTGAGTTGGTGCTCATAAAACTAGGGGGTTGGAGCCTCCTTCTAGTTGTTGTTGGAGAATCTAGGGAGTTGGAGCTTCCTTCAGGTTGGAGCTTGTAAACTAGGGGGTTGGAGTCTCCTTCCATTTGGTGCTGGAGAATCTAGGGAGTTGGAGCTTCCTTCATGATGGAGCATGTAAAATAGGGTGTTGGAGCCTCCTTCCAGTTGGAGCTGGATAATTTAGGGAGTTTTAGCTTCCTTCAAGTTGGAGCTTGTAAATAGGGGGTTGGTGCCTCCTTTTAGTTGGTGATTCCTATGAATGTAATATTCAAGATATATATTAAAACAAATTTTGTGGTTTTCTCCCATTTGGGTTTCCACGTAAAACTCTTGTGTATTTTGTATTTGTGGTTATATGTTGATGATATATTTAATGCAATCATAAGTGATAAATTGATAATAAATTAATGTATACATGTTATGGTTAAAATGGTAAAACGTGCTCAATACTGTTTCACCCCTCCCTCTCAGTATTGGTGAATATTCCAACAATCGATATCAGAGCATGTCCTTTAGAATCAGTCTAATCACTAGAAGGTAGATCATGGATTACACAGATAATGGAACGTTGGTGTTTGATGGTTAGAATTATGAGATATGGAGCCCAATAATGAAAGTATTTTTAGAGGCCTAGGGGTATGATGTTTGGTACTCAATTGTTATGGGATACACTACTTCAAAGAAACCTATGAAGAATACAACCAAGAAGGAATTAAAAAGGAACAACAAAATAGCAATGGATGTCATCCTATATGGATTACCTGATTCAGTAAAAGTCAAGGTGGAACAATTCTCATCAGCCAAAGAGATTTGGGATAAGATACATAATCTCTACTCTAAAGAATATCTTCTTGTAATCATAGATTCAGAGAATGATGATTAGAATAAAGAAGATGTTGAGATAGAATGAGAGGAAACAAGATCATCATGTCAAACAGATCTAGAAGAAGAAATTGGAAATGGTATGGCAAATCATAAAGCATAATTCTTATGTTCCCTAGAAATACATAAAAAAGAACTTGAGAATGACGAAGGCGAAGTGGATCTTGAGGCAGAACTAATCGATGCTTTGAGTGAGATAAAAAGAGAAAGAAAGAAAAAAATGTCACTCAAGGAAGAATTGTTCAAGCTAAAGGAGGGAACTCAAAACCCTAACAATTTTTTTGAAAAATTCTAGAATATTATCATAAATATAAAGCTTCAGCTCGAAGAATCCAAAGTGATTGAAGAAAACCTCAAAAATAATTTGGAAGAAAAATAGTGTTTGGAAACCAAAATAGTATCACTAAGAAAGGAAGCATAGAAGAGAGAATAAATTAAGGAAAGATCTGAGGAACTAAACAAGATTGTAGAAGAATTTAGTCAACAATAAAGAATACTTGAATAAGAAATCATATCCTTGAAAAAACAACTTGAAGAAGCAAAGAGAACAAAATAATTAATTGATATCTAGATGATGAAGAAAGAATAAGACTGTGAGAAACTTGAAGAAGAATTCGTCACATTAAGGGTTGAAGTTGTCAATCTCAACAAAAACTTGAATATCTCTCAAGTACTAGAATATATACTAAATTTTCAAAGGTCACCCTTCAATAAAGAAGGTCTTGGATATATTGGTGAGGCATCATGCAAATTCCAATCCCAGTAGGAGCATCGAAGAGAGAGGAAGCTCCACACAACCAGTAATGAAAGTTGAAGAGAAGTGTTCTAGATTTTCGAGAAAGAAGAATGAAGAGAGGGATAAGAACTATGCATACAGTCTCAAAGGAAGGAATCATGGTCATCAAGAGGAAAAAATGGATGAATACAAAAGAGGTGTATCTCCAAGAAAACCTTTTATATCTAGGTATCAAAGGAGCTTCAATCATTGTGAATGAAAAAACAGAAGATAAGATCGTGATCAACTAAGGCATGAATTCAAAAGGAATGCATCACAAAGAGGATCACTTACTTCCACGTATCAAATTTTGTTTCCTGGTTATTGTTTTATTTGTAATAACTTTGTACATCAAGTTGTAGAGTGCATATTGTATGGAAGAAATTTTCAAGCAAGAGATGTTTATGTGCCCCCTACAATATTGAATATTACAAATATCAAGACTATGGACACATAGCTCGTGATTGTAGAAGCATGATGGAATATTCCTTGAAGGAAAATATTGATATCAGATACAAGAAGGTTTGGAGAAGAAAACAAAAACAAGAAGAACAAGTGAATGAATAAATCCCAGAGATCATACTCACATGATTTATAGAATTACGAAATCATGACGAGTCTATAGGAAAATAGGAAGATGTCAAAATTTAGAATGATGATCCTGCATCAGAGAAGCATTATATATTGTTCTAAGCAATTTGTCTTGGAGACTTCTAGTAATGTGAATATTGAAGAGGGGGAGTCTAAGAAACAACTATTACAGATTGGAGAAATATCTTTCGGACAGTCTGAAGTGTTTGCATATTTTGGGAAGGAATGTTTTGATTGGTTTGATGGTAGAGGTACAAAATGTCTCATGACATAATGGTATGAAGAGGTCGACCGAAAATTACGAGGAATATCATTGGCACACTTTTGAGGAAGATATTCATGATTGAATAGAGAAGGGATATATGCAGTACAAATTCGAGAAAATGTACTTGTTGCAAACTTGCAAAGCTTGATTTGAAAATAGAATAGACTAGTGAACATATTTGATTCATCTTGAGAAGAAGAGATATGTAGTTATTAGTTGCAATATATTCGAAGAAGCTCTAAGAATAGTGAAGTGATAGATGGGTTAGCATTGTGTGCAGTTGAGTAGCATATTCATGGAAAATTTTGTGACAATTGGACAACGATGAATTCATGAGTTATTTGGAAAGTATAGAAGATAATACTTGACATGAACCAGAGAAGATACATGAGAGTGGATGAAATCATGAGCAGAAGAGGAATTGCAGAAAGACTTGTTGTCATTGTCATCAAGAGGAATGTTGAGTAAATAATATGACTCAGAAAAGAAGCATATTGACAGGTGGAACCGGCTAGTCCCAGGAAGGAAATCCATGATAAGAACAATGAGATAGGGGGAGAGAAACTGTCAAGATGAGTTATACTTTCAAGGGGATATTGTTGAATGATTATTTCATCAATGTAAACTCAGTGAAGACATGACAATACATGAATACTTGAAGACAACTAATGAAGGAACTTTGAAATGAACACTTTTAATATACGTCAATGGATTACACCAGGAAGTACCAATGGACAAGAAGCCTCGGAAGAGAGGAAAGGAAGAATATACAAGGATTCTCATATTCATATACACAAAATCTTGCAAAGAAGATAGGAAAATATAAATCATCAGGGATTTACCCTTTTCCATTGATGTCAGAGGGGGAGAGAAAAAAAAAGTAGGAGAGAAAGATCATAAGCATGAAGATAGGGGGAGAAATGGTCACAGGGGGAGTATGAGTGTTGCAATCACTGCCAAAGGGGGGGATTTTTATAAACTTTGTTTTCATTGATGTCAACCCTAGAAGAAGTCCAGAATCCCTTAGAAGTGATGGGTCTATTTGAAGAAATCTCCAAAGTGGTCCCCTTATGGCATAACTATAAGCATGGTCCTCATGGGAAGATACTTTGAAGAAGACTACAAGAATCCATAGTGGTTAAGAAAAGAAGTTACAATGTATGGTCAAATAATCCTTAAGATTATGGTTAAGAAGCCCTAGAGATATGGTCATGAAGCCCAAAGTTGATTGAAGAAAAAGGGTATGAAGGACATTGCAAATGCATGAAACAATATCATAGATGGATAGTCCTCGTCATGAAATTTCCAATGGTAGGTGGTACACCATGTGTTTCCTCATGGTTGAGAAGTCATACCCTCTTAAAGATGAAGCCTTGAAGTATGGTTAATAATCCCCTAAACGGTTGCAACAAAAAGTTATAAGTTGGCCCCAAAATTAGGAAAATAAGAAAAGCAGTTGCAACAAGAAGATTACAGGTCGTCCCTGAAGTCAAATAAAGGAGGTACTTGGAAAATTATAAATACCCATCAAGAGCCTCTCATTTTATCAACAAGGAAGTGAAAGAAAGCAAGAAATTATGTGATCTCTTAGTGAAACTGAAGTAGCAGAGGAGTGTGAAGGAACCAAATCTTAGAGCCATAGATCAAAGAAGAGGAGTGTGAAGGAACCAAGTCTCAGAGCCATAGATCAGAGAAGGTTTTTTGGAGAACCCTAATTGAGCTGACCCTCACGGGTTAGGTATAGGGCATCTTGTGAGCACCTTACAGGTTGCACAAGACTCGTCATGCAAGGCCCCACTAGTTTCCTAGTCCAATCTAGTGAGGTTGAAGAAAAGTTTGAATAAGGCGCTCGTCTCTTGATGCCAAAGCTGAAGGAGGCTTGATGATTTTAGATCTTATGCACTAGGTTATTTACATGATAAAAGGCATGGTTTTCGATATGTTTTTATGTGTATATATTGGAGGTTATGACCTATGTTTGAGGCATATATTGGTTCATAGTTTGAGGCATATCATGGATGGTTTGACATATTTTTTAGGCTTGTATCTTGGATATTTGGGTATATGATTTGAGGTATATCTTGGAAGAATGACACATGTTTAAGGCATGACTTGGAGGTTTTTTTGGCATATGAGGGATATCTTAGAGGTCTTGGCACATGGTTTGATGTATATCTTGGCACATGGTTTGATGCATATCTTGGAACATGGTTTGTTGCATATCATGGTGATATTAAGAATATGATTTGAGGGATATTATTGGTGACATTGGAATAATATTTATGTGGTTGAACCAATTTTTATGATGATGGTGTATCAATATCAATGACATAAATAGTGACAGGTTGATGATGATGATGTATCAGTATCAATGATAAAAACAATGACAGGTTGATGATGATTATGTATCAAAATCAGTGATAGTTACACTGACAGGTTGAGTCTCTTATTTATATTTATGGGAGGTTGAGGGGTGCATGAGAAGATTGGTGTCTTCATATATCAGGTTGGTTATTGCAGGGGAGTTGCATATTCCTTTGAGTTGGTGCTCATAAAACTAGGGGGTTGGATCCTCCTTCCATTTGGTGTTGGAGAATATAGGGAGTTGGAGCTTCCTTTAGGTTGGAACCTGTAAACTTGGGGGTTGGAGCTTCCTTCCAATTGGTGCTTGAGAATCTAGGGAGTTGGAGTTTGTAATCTAGGGGGTTGGAGCCTCCTTCTAGTTGGAGCTAGATAATTTAGGGAGTTGTAGCTTCCTTTAGGTTGGAGCCTGTAAATAAGGGGTTGGTGCCTCCTTCCAGTTGGTACTGGAGAATCTTGGAAGTTGGTGCTTCATGTGGATGTAATATTCAAGATATATATTAAAAAGCGTTATGTGGTTTTATCCCATTTGGGTTTCCACGTAAAACTCTTTTGTACTGTGTATCTGTGGTTATATGTTGATGATATATTTAATACAATCATAAGTGATAAATTGTTGATAACTTAATTTTTACATGTTATGGTTAAAATAGTAAAAAGTGCTCAATACTGATTCACCCCCCCTCTTAGTATTGGTGAATATTCCAACAAAATCATCTGTCAAATTGGTAACTAATCAACATACGTGGAATATTGATGGTAGGGAGTGGTAATGACATGTGGCATATGTAAAATAGTGGGGTAAGAAATAAGAAATAATATAGAATTATGGTGGATGACATGGAGATGCAAACATACTTATGGTGTTAATTGACACACAAAATATGGTGGTACGGTTGATACATTAGGATGTGTATATCATATCACAAATATTTGCAATGTTTGCAACCAATTTTCCAGTCAGATCAACCTCCCCCTAAAGGAAGTGGTGGTTGTCCTGACAACTAAAAAATGAATAGCAGTGAAAGATGGGGAGTTTAAATACTAAATAAATAAATTTAAAAAGAAAAAGGTGGGAATACTTGATCATTGTGTGAGGTCCCCACATGGACATTCAAATTTTTCAGCGATGATAACGATGGATGAAAAATACTGGAGAAAACTGGATGACATTGATGAAGATCATCGATGGCTACAGAGAAAAGTTGGAGCAGTCCACTAGGTGGAAATATGCCACATGGTTCATCGTAGAATTTCAAAAGACACATCATACACTCCAATGTTTGTTGAGAAATGCTGCGACTTTTTTTGAAATAAGGAAATAGTAGGCGTGTTGTAGAGAAATCCAACAACATGATAAAAAATTGAAAATAACGTGACATTAGCAAGGTGCTACTGAGAAAGTATGTAGTGAGATAAAAAAATGTGTGGATGGTAGAAGGCTATAGAAAAAATATGCAACAATGTTTTTTAACCCACAAAGGAACTCACCATTGTTGATTTTCAAGTCTCTCAGTGGCTTGTGACACGGTTTTCGGTTTTCATCACAAGATGTTTTTCTATTTATTTCCATGAAAAACCTCGCCAATTATGGTTTTCAAAGTTTCTCACAACTGGTAATGCCATTACTAGTTTTCATAACAATTTTTTTCTTCTTCTGCAACAATATAATTAAGTGGAATTAAGGTTATGAAGTGCCTCAACTACATTTAGAGAGTAATGTTGTTGAAAACTAGAAGTGAACTCCTCTTTGGACTGTGGTTTCTTGTATAACTTCGATCAATGACCATTTACTAATAGTGGAAGTTTTTCTATATCAATGGTTCTTAGTCATATTGTGCCATTATCAGAGACAATTTCAATTTCATATGGACCAAGCCATCGTGTTATTAATTTACATTTAAAGTCCTAAAATATAGAATCAAATAATAATTCCCAATCCCCTGATTGAAATTTCTTATCCTTAATGAAATGGTCATGCCAACGTTTACACTATTTCTACATTGTTTATGTATGCTGAGTTTTTGTATTCTTCAAAACTCATCTAAAATGTTAAGTTGAGAAATTCATTCTTTTTGTGCAACAAATATATCAATTCTTAGTTCAAGTGTTGTGCGAAGGGTCTTTATCTCAAACTCTATTGGAAATAACATTGTTTTTACATAGACTAATTCATATGGTGTGATTTTTTTTGACGTTTTCCAAGTTATACAATAAGCTCAAACAACTTTAGAAAGTTTATTTTCCAAATCTTCGTGGTGGAACTGAACTGTCTTAGTGAAGATATTCTCTAGTTCTCTATTAGTCACTTCCACTTTCCCATTGTCTTGTGGATGATACTTTTTTGTTTTCCTGTGTTTGATTTTACATAGTTCCATAATATCTGCAATCAACTTAGAATTGAATTAATATCCTCTATCTGATACAATTTCTCTATGAACACCAAATCTAGTGAAGATGTTGTCGTAAAGAAATTCAACAACTTTGTTCTCTTGAATTTTTTATAAGGGGATGAACTTCCACCCACTTGGTTATATAATATGTACACACTAGTATATACTTGAATTGATTATATTGTGGAGTGATAGACCCATAAAATAAATACCCCGTCTCTCAAATGGTTCAATAGAAACTTGCAGTTGTAATGAAATTTCTGCAGATTTGGTAGGTTGTCCCATTCTTTGATAGGAATCACATCATCTCACATAGGCTTGTGCAACTTTGTGAAGTGTTGGCTAGTAATATCCAATGGAGATAATAATTTTAGCATTCCTTGTTGCAACAAAATTTTCTCTGCATGGATCATCATGACATGCCTTCAATATTTTGTAGCGTGCCCAACCACCCATAGGATATCCATGCTACTTCAAAACATACTTCAAAATTTATTTTGAATTCTAATAACATTTAATTAATACAGAAGAATGAAAGAACACCATAAAAACACATGCAATAATCAAGATTCATGCTACAACATAAAATAATGTTTAAACATGTCATGCACAACAATACCAACAAGCATGCACATTGAATATACACATCTTGGAGATATTAATTCATACACAACATAAATAAATATATAACATAGAAACACATGACATAGAGAACTTATCTTTAAAAAAATGAATCATCAACTCCGTGCAGACCAAGGAAATTCCACCCAACCATAGACACTACTATTCTAGGTCGCAACAACAGGTCAGCCCCAAGCTAGGGCTATGAATCCACAAGGACGGTTCCAGGGTGTCACTTAGCTTCCCAAACTAGTCAACACTCAAGCTCTCATAGGTTTCTCAACACATAAAAATCCAAAGTACACCATCTCTCTTCTCTCCATCCAGCACAACCCTAGAGAATGGACTCCCTTCTATGCCACACAGTCGCTCAGCTTTTCCACCTCCTTCCAGGGATCCAGTGCATTCAATCAAGAATATTCAAGATGGGATTCTTAGGGTTCACAATTTTGAAAAAAATGAACACATTCCCATGCATCTCAAACATACAAACATTAATTCATGGCTGTAATACACCAACAAATACTACAACAAAAAAACAATGTATTTTTTCTATTGGAAGATTGGTTGTTGTCATTGATGTCAACCCTAGTCATGGGTTTTGGACCGCAAGCTTGATAAAGGTATTTGGACATGCATATACAACACCCATAAATGGATAGTATACATCATGTTGTTTCCGGTGGTATGTGGCACGTCACGTGGATCCTCATGGTTGAGGAGAAATGAATTTTTGAAGATGACAAAGTGAACATGCAGACATTATTTCATGGCTGTAATACACCAACAAATACTACAACCAAAAAACAATGTATTGTTTCTGTTGGAAGATTGGTTGTTGTCATTGATGTCAACCCTAGTCATGGGTTTTGGACCGCAAGATTGATAAAGGTATTTGGACATGAAGGACAATGCACATGCATATACAACACCCATAAATGGATAGTATACATCATGTTGTTTCCGGTGGTATGTGGCACGTCACGTGGATCCTCCTGGTTGAGGAGAAATGAATTTTTGAAGATGACAAAGTGAATTGAAGAAGGAAGTACATGTAGGCCCTGAAGATAATTAAAGAAAAGAATTACAAAATAAGAAATTGTCAAGTCGGCCCTAATATTAAAAGGAAGTGACATAAATAGTATAAATAAACATCATTATACATTCATTTGATACAAGTCAAATTTTAGAGGAAATAATAAGAAAAGAAGGCCGGATTTCAAGGGAGGATGAAGTGTTTTGGTGATGTGTTATAAGGTATGTTATTTTCAGGTCATCTTACCATTGTTTCTATAAAAAAAATTCTAGAACGATTCAAATGGTGAAATCACTATGGTATTGAGAATACATATCAAGGTACCTTTGGTAAAAAATTTAGCACTTGATTCACTATAATTATTGAGATACACTATGTGGAAGATAGGGTTTGTGACCAGTCCTGAAGCTAGTCAATAAACAAATGTTCTGGGTAAAACAATCATAAATTCTTCATCAAGAATCCAAATGAAGTGGGACAAATTTCATTGGAACGAGTACAGACTTTAGTTTCTTGTGTGTGAGTTTCAGAATCGGATGTTAATTATTGAGCATGGGGAATTCTGTGCAGATTCACTCTCCTGAATAGACCAGAATTGAATAAAGTCTACCATTCTTTCTATAACCTCTTTTTGGGGAGGATTCAAGGAGTGAAACTTGGAGGAGTTTAATAGAATACATTGAGTAATATTATCTACAGGATCAGAGTACTCCAAGAATTGAAGAATTGTAGAAATTGAAGAAGTCTCAGGAAGTATCATCAGGTTCTATGTGATGATTGGTTGATGGTGATGATTTAATGTAAAGTTTTATTATCTCTCATATATTCTTGGGTGGAAGGAAGGGGCAATGATGGATATTTCAACTCTCTCTTGATATTGGAAGATTGTATCTTCCTCTTGGAGTTTTATCCCTCCCTTTACATTTGGAATCTATAGCTACCTTTGGAAGTCATTACTTCCCTTGAACAATAACTATTGATTATTTCTCATACATTGTGCATCGTGTACTGTGGTGTATTGGTGTAAATGTTATACTATTATTCATTTCTCATTGGATATAATTGAATGGTTTAAGTATAATTTGAAAAAGGTTTTAAATTGTACTTGATACTGATTCACCCCCCTCTCAGTACCAACAATTGGTATCAGAGAAGGTTACCTTCAGTACAGTTTAACCAATGGAAGGAAGATCCTAAGAAGAAATGGAAGACAAAATTCCAAGTGGGATTCCACCATTTGATGGAAGCAATTTTGAATACTGGAGTAATAGAATGGAAACTTACTTGAAATCTCTTGGGGAAGATGTTTGTTTCTTAGTTGCTTCAGGATACAATGCTTTGAAGAAACCAAAGACTGCAGCTCAGAAGGAAGCAAAAAGGAACAACAAATTGGTAATAGATACCATCCTGGATGAATTGACAGATTCAGTGAAATCCAAGGTGGGATCATGTGCATCATCAAAAGATCTTTAGGACAAGCTACAAGACCTTTATGTAAGGGAAGACGCAGAAGAAGAAGAAGAAGAAGAAGAAGTTGAAGAAAATGACAACATCTTAGATTTCAAAGAAGAAAATAGAGGTCAGTTCTTTTGCTTTAATTGTGAAGGAATAGGTCATGTTGAATTTGAATGTCCTCATCCAAGGATTGAAAGAAATGACACTGAAGAAGAAAATTCCAATGAAGAAGAAGAAAATCATGAAGAAAAAATTATTCAACAAGAAGATGAGAATCTTAAAAAATTTAAGCATGTTGAGATTGAAAATAACAAGCTCAAAGACACGCAAAGAAAACTAAGAAGTGAATTGGGTAGTTGTGAAAAGATAGTTGTAATCTTGAAGAAACAATTAGAAGACTTTGAGAAACTAAGAGAAGAAACCATTTCCTTGAAAACTCTACTCGAAGAAGAAAGAAGAATAGGAGAAGTAAGGAATGTCCAAATGATGAAGAAAGAAGAAGATTGTGAGAAACTTGAACACGAAGTTGTCTCATTGAGGAAGAGCTTAAGAAACTCTCAAGTGCTAAAAGACTTAACACATCTTGGATGCATGGGTGAAACTTCATACAAAGAAGATGCAAATACCAACAATAAGGTTGAAGAAAGAGCTACACAGACAGTTGATGAGAAGTGGACCAGGATACCAGAAAGAATGAATGATTACAAAA
>ML781804.1:903352-922905 GCA_009831015.1 Picea engelmannii
TTGGGATCATGATGATAGGGGGAGCATGAGTGTTGCCATCAATGACAAAGGGGGAGATTGTTGGAATATTGGTTGTTGTCATTGATGTCAACCCTAGTCATGGGTTTTGGACCGTAAGATTGATAAAGGTATTTGGACATGAAGGACAATGCACATGCATATACAACACCCATAAATGGATAATATACATCATGTTGTTTCTGGTGGTATGTGTCACATCACGTGGATCCTCATGGTTGAGGAGAAATGAATTTTTGAAGATGACAAAGTGAATTGAAGAAGGAAGTACATGTAGGCCCTGAAGATAATTAAAGAAAAGAATTACAAAATAAGAAAGTGTCAGGTCGGCCCTAATGTTAAAAGGAAGTGACATAAATGGTATAAATAAACATCATTATACATTCATTTGATACAAGTCGAATTTCAGAGGAAACAATAAGAAAAGAAGGCCAGATTTCAAGGAAGGATGAAGTCTTTTGGTGATGTGTTCTAAGGTATGTTATTTTCAGGTCATCTTACCATTTTTTCTATAACGGTTTTTATAGAATGATTCAGATGGTGAAATCGCTATGGTATTGATAAGACATATCAATGTACCTTTGGTAAAAAGTTCATCTCTTGATTCACTATAATTATGGAGATACACTCTGTGGAAGATAGGGTTTGTGACCAGCCTTGAATCTAGTCAATAAACAAGTGTTCCGGGTAAAACAGACATAACTTCTTCATCAAGAACCCAAATGAAGTGGGACAAATTTAATTAGAAATAGTATGGACTATAGTTTCTTTTGTGTGAGTTTCAGAATCGTATGCTAATTATTGAGCGCGTGGCATTCTGTGCAAGTTCACTCTCCTGAATAGACCAGAATTGAATAAAGTCTACCATTCTTTCTATAACCTCTTTTTGGGGAGGATTCAAGGAGTGAAATTTGGAGGAGTTTAATAGAATACATTGAGTAATATTATCTACAGGATCAGAGTACTCAAAGAATTGAAGAATTGTAGAAATTGAAGAAGTCTCAGGATACATCATCAGGTTCTATGTGATGATTAGTTGATGGTGATGATTTAATGTAAAGTTTTATTATCTCTCATATATTCTTGGGTGGAAGGAAGGGGCAAGGATGGAGAGTTCAACTTTCTCTTGATATTGGAAGATTGTATCTTCCTCTTGGAGTTTTATCCCTCCCTTTACATTTGGAAGTTGTAGCTACCTTTGGAAGTCATTACTTCCCTTGAACAATAACTATTGATTATTCTTCATATATTGTGGATGGTGTACTGTGGTGTATTGGTGTAAATGTTATACTATTGTTCATTTCTCATTGTATATAATTGAATTCTTTAAATATAAGTTGAAAAAGGTTCTAAATTGTACTTGATACTGATTCACCCCCCTCTCAGTACCAAAATGTTCCTCAACAATTATCCCCCATGTCCCAACCAATAACAAGAATGAATGAGGAATAATGATTGAGTGAAAGAGTGAATGGGGAGTGAGAAGAATGAAGAGTGTGAACAGTGAAAAATGAGTGAACTCCCAAACATCCCAAAGATGGGTTTATATATTTACTTGTAAATCAAGAAACACATGGCCTTCCCCAAGAAGCTCATGTAACCACTTCTCTCAATTAAAACAATTATGGGTAAATAAAATAATAATAAAACAACTTAGTTCCTTAAGGTCCCTCTCTTGTGGAATCATATCTCCCTATAACTCTTTTCCTTGTCCATATGAAAACCAATGATGTATTTTATTATTAATAATGATCAAGTATTACATTTCCTAGGTACTCCGACCTCTTTTAATTGTTTGGGCACTTTTTCCTTCTAAGAAAAAAAATACAATATTTAATATGGGGACTCAAAACCGAGGTATCACAATTTTGCACCCTTTATATTCCATGACACATCTTCATAGAATATGATCAGGTCCTAACTTGAATAAATAACCTTTTATCCATGTAAAAGGTCCACTTTTTTTGACAAAGGCACAATGCTCATGATAGGAAAAATGTTGGCATAATCTTCCTGAAACCAAATAATTTGCAATGTCAGCAAACCATATTGTGATCTTCAACATAGAAAATAGTTCTCATTAGGAAAGGAATCACCCATTGGTTCATCCACTCAATCACTTGGAATCCGTAATAAAAAATATGCAACCACATTTTCTCGACAAGGCTTATCAAGTATAGTTATGTCAAATTCTTGAAGAAGTAACAACCAACGAATTATTCTATCATTTGTGATTGGTTTATTCATTAAATATTTAATTTCTAAATGATCTGTATGCACAAATGTATGATACCCAATGATGTAATGACAAAACTTGTTAATTCCATCCATGACTGCTAAAAACTCCTTCTCTGTCACAATGTAATTTGGCTCATATTTTGACAAATTTTTGTTGTTCTAATATATTGTATTCATAGCCAAAGTCTCCTTATGTCCTAACAAAACATCCAAAATTTTATCATAAGAATCAATATAAATATAAAACAATAACTTCCAATTAGGTCCATGAAGATTATGAGATGTGATTAATTTATGTTTTAAATATTCAAAGGCTCATTGACGGGCTTCTGTCCAAATACATTATGCATCCTTAGTGACCATAACAAACAATGGAGAGGTCAATTTTCTAAAATTTTGAAAAAATATTTTATAATACCCAACATGGCCAAGGAAAATTCTTACCTCATGTTTCTTTGTTGGGACTGACATATTTTAATAAAAACAATTGTTGTAGGATCTACTTGAATTCCTTAAGCATAAATATGATGTCCTAACACAATTGCTTCTATCATAACTAAAAAACACTTTTCATTACTCAATGAAAGATGATTTTATACTCATCGCTAAAGACATTTTTCTAATATCGCGAGTGTTTCATCAAATTAGTTTCTGAAAGTAGTGAAATCATCCACAGAAATTTCCACACAGTTGAGTATTAAATCAACAAAATGATTAAAACAACTCTCTGGAAGGTGGTTGGTGCATTGCATAACCCAAAAGGTAAAACATTGTAAGAAAACATTCCCCATGGACATGTAATTTTTTTTTGTCCTGATCTTCTCATGCTATCTAAATTTGGTTATACCCGCTAAGACCATCTAGGAAGGAAAAACATTTTCTGCTAGATAAGGAATGCAGAACTTGGTTGATGAATGGTAAAGGGAAATGATAATTTCTAGTGGTTTTGTTTAGTTCCCTATAGTCTACACAGACACATCATTTCCCCCCTTTCTCAGGAACTAATACAAGTGGAGAAACCCACTTGTTGTCAGAGATTGGATAAATAAACCCAACTGTTAAGAGATTTTGAAACTCATATTTTATGATATCTTTTAGGACATGATTCATTCTACATTGTGGTTGACGAACATGTTTCATTCCATCTTGAATGTAAATGTGGTTCATACAAACGAATGGATCAATCCCATGCATATATTTGTAATCCCAAACAAATGTTGCATAATATGTTTGTAACATCTTCTGCAATTCTTGTTGCTGAATCAATTGCAGCTGGCTATTTATGTTTAGACATTTTATTATAAAAATATCAATAGTTTTGACCTGATTACTAACATACTCTTCCACAAAATATTCATCCATATATTGAGGTGCATTACCATCACTAATAATTGAAGGTGATTCATTAGAATCATTATTTTCTTCATTCCTAACAAAAATCGTCCTTTCTTCTTCTGTGTGTTGATTACACTCCCTAATTTCAACTGTTTTTGAATAACTATTGTACATAAAGTTTGATATCATTATTTCTTCAGATGGTTATTTCAACATTAGTTCTTGTTTAATTGTAAGAATTGGTGTTACATTTTCAACATAATAATCACTCCCATCATGAGGTGGAATCCACAAAGGTTCTTATATTTCCAACATTGATTTTGCTGGGGAATACAATTTAAGTTTCTTAACAGATTCCACTTGTGAAATTGTCATATTTCCTAATAAAAATTATATATAATCATAAATAATTTCTAATAATCGATGCCCCAATATGAATGGATATCCCCTCGTTTTCATTTTGGGATGCAATATTATAAAATCTGCTAGGTATTCCCATTAATCTATTGTAACTAAAATATATTATAGAATCCCTTCAGGTTTAACCACTAACCTGTCATCCATTTGAAAAATGTTTGGTGTTTGATGCATTATATTATGAATATTCAAGGTCTCCATGAATTCTACGGTCATTATATTAATAGTTGCACCAAAATAAATTAGATTTTTTGGAATTGGATTTTTTCCAATATAAACTTGGACTATAGGATTAGTTGGATCAATGTACATTGTATAAATAATATATCCTAACATAATTTCATACAACTTTCCTACTACTTGGATAGTTGTGGGATTTGTTTTGGTCCTTCCCGGTTTCCTAATGCATGAATCTATGATAACTTTATTGTAAATGAGAATTCCTTTTATTGCTTGAATCAGATGAATTTTTATACATAAATTTTTCATCACTCCTATAATGTTTAACATTGGTTGTGGTTGAGTTTTAGGTTGGGTTTACCTCTCCATAAAAGGTACAATACCATCCTTAGAATCTAAATAATTGTGGACATCAGATTCAAAAAGAGTAGAGGAAATTGGTTGCAGTTTTCCTCTTTCCTTCTCAGTCACTGGTTGTTCCTCATTGACATATTATATATTAAGAGGGAAGGTTCGTATAACATTTTTCTTGACCAGAGATGAGTGACTTGACAGTCAAGCTTTGAAATTGTATAGGCTAGAAAATCTCCCACTTCATTAGAATAAACTGGTTGAATCAGTTGTATTGGTTGACTAGATTGATTTGATTGATTTGATTTTTGTTTATTTGGTTGTGGATGATTGGGTTTCCCTTCCCTTTTATTAGGATTCAGGATAGGTTGGGAAAGAAACTCTAATGTCCTTTCCTGTGTTGGATTGTGGCCTTGCATTGGAGAAGGAAACATCTGTTGTTGTTGTTGTACAGGACAATTATTATATGGTTGTAAAGTTTGTTGTTTATTTGGCCATGTGTTACCTTGAATTTCATATGGTTTTTGACTATAATTCATTGGATAATAGAAGGGTGTCTTCCATGCCTTCGTATTAGTTTGAAACTATGGAAATGAATGTTGATTATGTTAGAATTGCAAAAATGATTGTTGATGATTTTGTGGAGGATATTGATTAAATCATGGTGGAATCAAGTAATGATCTTGAGTACCTCCCAAAAACTGTGTTCTTGGTTGTCCAAAACATCATTGATAAATAAAGTATACTTGATCATCATTCTATTCAATATTTTTATACATTTCCTTTAAGCCAAGAATCTGTGAACAATTACTAGTATCATGAGTTTTAGAAAAAACATTGCAAACTTTTATTATGACAAGTGGACATTCATTTCATGGGTGTTTCTTAGTGCATCGTAGAAAAAATATTTCTAAGGCTTTATCATTTTCCTCTTGTTTTTTTTTTGTTTTTTTGGCAGATCATCTAATTGCACAGATAAAGAATTTAGAATTTCTTTTTTCATATCCTCAATTATATTTTCAATTTTAGTTTTTGTGATTCTATTTGTATTCTTTGATGTTGAAGGAAATACAATTTTTAACCCTCTACCTTTCCTCATAGTTACTCTTGAGTAATTTTTAAATAGGTCCTTTATTTTAGGATATGTGAACTAATAAATATCCACTGCAACAATTAAATCCAAGTATGCCATCAAATCTTCCCTTACTCATATAAGAAACACTAATTTGAGTGATTCATCATCAAGATTACAATTTGTGCCATGCTTGTAACTAAATTGAAACCTCTCACCATATTCCTCCAATGTTTCATCTTCCCTTTGCATCATACAAAAAAAATTCATCTCTTGTTTCATGTGTCTTACAATAATCCTTGTACTTATTTGAGAAAGTTTTCTTCATATATTCCTAAGTGCCAATGCTTCCTCCTTGTAGTCCTATGAACCATCTTAAAGAGACATCTTTTAAAATTTAAGGTAACAATATTAGCTTACTAGATTCATTTTTGTACTCATATATTCAACACAAAGCTTCAAATTTGAACAAGAAATTTTCTAGGTCCTTTGTAGGTAACCCATAAAATAGTGAAATAATTTAAGGATTTATGTTTTTCATTTTAGCTTCTTCATCCAATACCACAATATGGAATGTGTATTCCTCTTCTTCGTTATATAGTTCATTTATTTGAATGCATCTTTCTTCCTCATGTCTCTTGTCTCTATCTCCCATATTGAAAAATTCTGAAGTTCTCGACTAGTGGATTCAAAATTTACTCCATAGGGTCTATGAAATCCGTAAATTCAATATATGGCTCATCTAATTCAATTTAACCTCAGGTTCATCTTTCAAAGTGTGAGAGGTTGAAGCAAAATACTCTTCCTTAATTCTTTAGGTTTAGAATTTGAAGGTGTATTAGATAGGAACTATCCAAACTTATCTCTCCTTAGTTCAGTGAATACATTCCTAGAGCCACATGCAAAGGAAAAGACTCTAGGGTTTTTCATTTTTTATATTATTTTTGGCGGAAAATTACTTTTCTTTATTTCCTTCTTTACATAAATTCAAAAGAAGATGCTAACTATATAAGAAGAAATTATACAATAGTTTTTGGAAATTTCTTCTACAGAAAGTTACAGTAATATAAAAACATAAGCTACAAGAAATATCTACAACAAAGATATAAATATAATCTACAAGAAATAGTTACAACAATTAGGAAATATAAGTTACATGAAATAAAAAAATTGTAATGATACTATGTGGCTCGTATGAACCTAATTCAAACAATTGCATTGTTACAAATTAAGTGTATAGAAACCTAAACATAATAAGGAAAATGAAACCTGAAAAGAATATTAGTCTACTTGATGCATGGAAATAAATTAAATCCAAAACAAAATTCATTGATCGAATAAAATAATTGAAAATTATTGATAGAAATCAAACTCTAATAATTAGGAAATGAAATTAATACTAACTAAGTTGCTTAATAAAATAGGATCTGTGAAGTTTGGGTGAAAACCCTAAAACTAATCACAGAGAACCTAGCTAACGAAAATCACACAAAGCTTTGCAAGAGAAAAGAGAGAGACAGATGAGAGAAAGAATGATTGAATTCTATTAATCACACTAACTAACAATCATAAATGAGTAATAAACACACACATATGTAGTCCAAGAGAATAAATGTGCTAATATTAGGAGTACATGCACCATAGTAGTTATCTAAAGGAAATTTGGACACTAACTCACTGTAACGGGAGTCATATAATATTTAGTCTCAGTTAATTTCCAAAGAAATCACCAGTTAACTAATTTCACACATGTGGAAGAGAGAGAAAGGCATGCATGTATGATATATGCGACTTCCTTCTCTTAAGCATGAAAAAATATAATGTTGCATGAGAGAAAAGAAACTATTGCATGCATGAGTTACCTCCACTAGTTTAACTGAACCCTCCACTAGTTTAATTGAACCCTCCACTAGTCTAACTAAACTCTTAACTGAAGTCCAACTAAAGAGGGAATGTGCCCTAATTTTTAGGAAATCTCCTAAAAATCTCCTAAAAATAGGAGACCCTCTCGATGAATAGAAATCCTAAAAATTAGGAAAAAAAATTACTAGGTGAGTGTGTAAGTTGTAATATCTCCAACACCCCCCCTAAACACTACTAGGGTGTAGTTAAGAATGGTTCATGGCTACAAGGACATGTTAGGTATCCATTTTACAATGCTTATAAATGAATGAAAACTGAAAATGAGGAAAGAGGGAAAACCTCATGGGAAACCCCCCCTCCCCCCCAAAGTACAATGCATCAAAAAAGAAGAAGAGAAGACAATTGCTAAGAAACTGTGTCCTTCATTCCAATACAATCACACAGAGTATGTAACTTGTACTTAGTTTAGGTATTCACGAATCTTCCAACAATCTGGTCAGAGGAAGTACAAAATTGTATATCGATGATCCTGTCATGAACTAGATCTCTTATGCAATGCATATAGATCTTGATGTTTTTGGTCTTCTTCCGCTACACTGGGTCTCTGTAAAACTCCATAGTACTCTGATTGTCACACCAAATAAAATTCAGATGATGGAACTGGATACCAATCTTAATAAGGAAGTTATGTAGCCAAATTTCTTAGATGGTGGCATTGACTATTCCTCTATACTCGGCCTCTGCGGAAGATAAATAAATAGTTGATTTATTTTTACTTGAACAATAGATGGGAATAGAACCCACACTGAGAGTATACATAGTGGTGTACTTGCGATTCGTGCTATCACCAGCCAAATTAGAATCTGAGAAGCTCATGAGATCCAATGTATAGTCTACTGCATAGTGAATCCCATAACTAATGGTTCCCTGAACATATCTAAGGATGCTCTTGGCAGCCTTCCAATGTAACTCGTGTGACTCCTGCATGTACCTGGAAACTACCCCTACTACATATGAGAGATTTTATCGAGTGTAGGAGATATACAAAAGACTCCCCATGAGCTTTCTATACAAGGTGTTGTCCACCAATGGTGTATCCCTGCCATCCTCAAGTCTTATGCAAGATAAGAAGGGTGTAAGTGCATACTTACATTATGTCATGTGGAATCTAACCAATATATCCCTAGCATACTTAGCTTGAGATAGCTTTATGCCTAAAGCATCCTGAATTATATCGAGACTAAAGAAAAAGTGAAGTGGACTCATGTCCTTCATGGAAAACCTATCATGCAGAATGTGCTTGACCACAACAATTGTTGAGGCCGAGATACCAGTGATCAAAATATCATCCACATAAAGGAATAGGATCAAAAGAGAGTCAATGGTCCTCAAAATGTAGACATTGGGATCAAATTTACATCTAAAAAATTCTAAGGAAGTAAGTAAGAGTCCATATTCGCATACCATGTTCTAGGTGCCTGCTTGAGGCCATAGAGAGACTCTTTTAGTCTACATACTAAGGATGAGTTCTATATGAATCCCTGTGGTTTCTCCATGTAAATATCCTCTGAGAGATCCCCATGAAGAAAGGAATTATTCAAATCCATCCGTTGAACTTCCCATCCCCTGGTTACCGTAATGGAAAGGACCAATGGATGGAGTCCATCTTTTCTATTGGAGAAAAGGTCTCATCATACTCGATCCCATGAATTTGCTAAAATACTTTGGCAACCAGTATTTCCTTGTACCTACTCACTTGTTCATCCACTTTTCTCTTGGTCCTATAGACCCATCTTCATCTAACAAGATTTTCCACTCTTGTGAATTCAGTACCCTGAGATCCATGAATTTTTTATGAGTGTGAAGACTGAAGGATTTTTAACAATAGAGATAGATAAAGGGATTGATAGGTTTTTTTTTTTCAAAATCTAGAAGGGTTGATTTCAACTCTCTTAGTTGAGGAAAAGAGAACCATTTTAGGTGATACATAAGGTGATATTCAACCTAAGACTACATTATACTCAAAATACAACTGTAGCACACAGACTAGAGACAAAGCAGATATGGAATGCCAACACTATAATACAATGGCTCACATGTCTTGTAACTATAGAGTTTGATCAAATTCCATTGTTGAATATCCATCGAATGTTAATAGTGGTGATGATATTATTGAACAAAGGCTATTTTACACATTTTTAGAAGCCCACACCTTAAAAAAAATGGATCTAATGTAGATAAAGTGTAGCATGGATGGATGCTTAGATAGTTTGGGAGTTTGTAAATATTTGGAAATATACCCTTATGAGGGTTATGAGAAAAATTGATGGATCACTATGGATGTCGCTCAACATGGATGGTTCTCCAATAATTAGGGATATTCATAATTCAGAAGTTCAAGAAGGTAGAATTTTAGAATTTGATAATTCAATTCGAGAGATATATATTTATGAGGGATACAAGGTAGCTTGATGGAGCTCTACCTAGTCCAATAATTGTTTTCATGAAAAATGATTTCCAAGAAAGTTTGGTTTTGATGTTTTAGTTTTTAGTCAACGTGTTTTACCTTCAGTTAGTGTGTTTTTTTTTTAGTATTGTAAGATTTAAGAGGGGGTATTAGGATACAAGACTTAGATTTGTAATAAAGTCACTTTATGAATTTAGGTTATAGTTTATTCTTTTGTTCATTTTGTGTAGAGTGATTTATTCCACATTCATAAGTGGGAACGACTTTCTCAGTGAGAAATCATATATAAGGAGGTGAACTCCATTCTAATAAATATGTTATTTATTCATTTATGATATCATATTGTGTTATTGTGCGTATCTTTCTTTGAGCTCTATAATGTGAATCAACCCTATCTAGGACTTCATCATTTGGTGATCTAGCTAATTTTGTAATACCATATTCATTTAGTGTTGTTACACATACTTCTTATAATATTATTCACTCATATGGATCACCTTGGTTACGTCCTTACCCTTCTATGGGCCAAAGACATCCATCCTCAACATTTGTTGTAGAAACTTTTTACAACATCTTTCCCTAACTTTGAACTAGCATTAACTCTTCTAACTCTTTCTCTCACCAAAAATATTCAGCTTCCTACCATACTACAATTTTCAATGTATCCTCCACTCTCTCCCTTTACGATCTTCCACGTGAATTTATTGTGTTCCTATACAATTATCTCTCCTACTACAACTTCCACTTCAACATCTCTACAATGTCTTCTTACATATTCTTCAATAATTCATCCTCCATGACCTCTACCTAGCATTCTTCAATATTGAAATCGATCTCCTCTTACAATATCCACCTAGTCCTATTTTTGGAGGCATGCTTCATTCACTTATTTAGACATCTATACCCAACATTACACCCTTGTTGAAGCCATCCACACTTTTCTATTTTTTCACTAGAACTATTCTCTCACAAAACCACTCCTCTTCTCATGGTAACAATTCTACCTAGCTCCCATCTTTTTCTAAGATTTCCATAATCCCTTATCTCTAATACCACTTGATGCAGATCCTACAACCTTTAATTTAAAATCACATAGTGGAAACAAATACTTGTACAACAATTAAAATTCAAATAGAAGAGATTTACAACCATAATTCTACACTCTTTATTGTAAACATAAAACATTTTAAACCCTCTAGAACTCATAACATATTATAGCAAGGTATGAACCTACACTTCTCCATTCTCACAAAAATTTAGAGGACCAAAAACGCCTTTCTCTTAGTTCTCAACATATTTAAAAAAAATGGTTTGAAAGTTGGTTCATTACATGGAAACCCAATCCTTTCATATTCCATTGAAATATTAAGTGTAAATATGAAATGAAGCTTTTATTAGCATTAAAAAATAATATTTGGCATTATAAAAATCTTATAAGTCAAATATATGAAAAATAAAAAAAAAAACAATTGTATCCATTAAAAATCAAATCAAGTTATTAAAACTAAAATTGCAAATCAACTTAAAATGGCTTAAAAAAATGCATGTAAGTTTGTACATAAACATGCTACATAGTGTCCAATGTATATGCATAAATGTACATAAGCATGCCACATGGACTCCAATTTATATACATAAAGGAAGCAACGCTACTTAGAAAATCCATGTTTAGAATTTCCAACCTATTTTTTTTTATATGTAATCAATTTAAAAAAGAAACACTTTTATTATTTTCACCAGTTTTAATAAGTTGTACTAAAATGAATACCTTATACTTTATTTAAGAATTCAAACTTATCTAACTTAAAAAACAAAAAAATTGTCAAAATAACCACCTTAAAGAAAATTGCTCGTGCATCAGTGGTGAAGAATGGAGAACTTGAAAGATGGAATGGATAATGAAAGGCGTTGGGAGGAGGGAATAGTCACCACTCATATCAACTTTGTATCATCTCAGAAATCCTATAACTCCTGCTATGCTAGAACATACGACACTTGTATAGATTTTATAGTTTTATTGTCTTTGGCTGGCCTAAAACCTATCCATGATAAGTTATGGTATTGTTATGTATATTGTTGGAGTAGGACATTTTGTGTAAGTTTTGGGAATCATGCAGGAGGAAAACACATGATAAGTCAACAAAGGAGTAGCGCGCACAGAAGACAGATAGCACATATTTAGGAGCCAACGTGCAAAAGGTGGAACTTAGTTAGTAGTAGTTAAACCTTTTGGTCCATTTTGTAACGAGATAATCCCTAATATCAATGTATAAATATGTATGGGTTTTGGGTATAAAAGAGGGATAAGTGAGTGAAATCATAACGTGAGAGTATGAGTAAAGGGTATGAGTAGAGTTCAGGAGTATGATTGGAGAATGAGCTAAGTGTGCACTATATGCATGAAAAACTAGGGAATTTTGGGTAGAACTGATGTATCTTATTTGAACGCAATGAAAACCTATTGTAAGGACTGAATATGAATAATATAAGAATCCAACAATTGTGGATGTAGACCAGTTTGGGGTGAACCATTTTAAATTCCTGTGTTATGATGTGTGTTTTTTTATGATGTGCTGGTTTAATCTTTTTATTGCACATATATAATAGATGCTTATGATTTGATATGAATATGTATTTGAAGGTTTCATGCACATGTTGAGTGATTAAGTAAGATGAATTTTTCATACGTTATTATGTTATATTACATGTTGAATGAATGTTAAGCAAGAATGAATGTTAGAATGGTCTCCATTCCCTTCATGACCGTGGAAGCTTGGTTCCTACAGTCCCCATAGGTACCTCAAGTGAGGATTCACCTGCTCGCGGGTGATGCCGAAAGGGACAATATCTTGGGATTTTTTGGTGACTTAATGTTAAACCTCAGGTCTTCCCATTGTGTGCTAACAAATGGTTATGTTGTTGGGACCGAGATCGGCGACTGAGGGCGATGTAGATGCCTAACAAGGAGGAAATTGGACAATGATTGGACATGAAGGAGATTGAGTTTGTTGTAGATTAGAATAAGAATCCATGAATGTGATGAGAAATGGATAGAAAGATATGTGTTTACATATTTACATGAAATTTTATTTGCTATTTTTTTGAATATTTCAGTAGAGTGGATACATAGATTAGTTGAATAGATCAAAATATTTTGTACTATTGTTCCAAGAAATTGGACTCTTGAGTTATTTGGAAAGTCAATTCTATAAGAAATCTATTATCACACATAGTACATTACTGGCTGGAAAGTGTGTTGGCAGGTTACATTATTGAATTTTCAATTGATTGTACTTAGTGGTATAGTTCTACTGAAAGGGAATTATTTAAGGGACCATGATCCAAGTGGATATTGGTGGGCACCCACCTATTCCACTTGGCTCCTCTTGACAGTTTTAGTTCAACACATTCTTCTCTACTTCTTTGTAATTGTGGGTTCTACACTTCCGGGGTTGTCTGAAGCCCTAAAAAGCTTCCAGGTGGATACTGGTGGCCTCCCACTTAATCCAACTAGCTTATTTTGTATGTTTTCATGTCATCACATCTTGTTGTACTTCCAAGGCTGTTTTGGGGCCCTGAACAGTGTTTTTTTGTCTCACCACAGTCAAACTATAGACAAAGTCAGAGTTTGACAATGTAATGTGTATTTCTTGAAAATAGCTTTCCAATGGGCTATCACGTGCCTAAACCGAAGGTCATATGCAAAATTTATGAGCCCGGGAAGATGAGGTACCAACTTACCCATAGGGGCCTACATAAATTTTGGTGTTTCATCTCCTAGGGTTTGGTTTTTGGATGTAGAGGGTTTTGGAATTCATGGGTAATGTTAAAAAGGCCTATGGATCCTCACTGTAATCATTCTTCTCAAACGGATGTGCATAGCAGCCACATCTCTTCTCAGAGATAGCTACCACCATTTGAGCAAGTGTTTCAATTCTGTAGTTTTACAGTTTCATCCTATTTCATTTATTCAACAAAAGATATTGTTCACTTGTTTTTCTTCATATCTTTGTGTTTATTGTATTTAGTCTGTTAATCAGTTCATTCCACTCCTAAATCCGGATCAGTGGTATCAGAGCAGTCTACTCTTCATTTTATTTTCTTTGTGCATGTCCCCGACAAGGTCTAGGTACAAGAAGTTGGGACTCGAACCAATCGATCTATTGCAAGATTGGCCCCGTCGAGCCCAACAACAACCCATGGGAGACGAAGAGAAAGATGATGGAGTAGGATATCCTTTTAAAAAAATTCTTGAGGAATCCCTTGCACGACAAAGGAACAAAATGATGGAAAAATTTGTGCAGATCCTTCGATGACTGCCCACAGGAGAAGCATATTCATCAAGCGGCCATGCAACCCCCTTCAAGGTATAGTTGTATTTTTATATTCCATTATTTGAAGGACTGATAGGTGCAGATGTTGTAGATCAATGGTTGAATATGCTCGAAGGGTATTTTTTGGTCCAATTTTTTTTCGATAGGGAAAATATTACTTTTTCACTCCTCAAGGTCGTCCTCCATGTTAAGGACTGGTGGGAAACTTACTCTGAGAAAAGGGACATAGAGGAATCTAAAATACTTGTGGTTTCCCCTACATGGGATTCCTTCCGTGATGCCATTAAAGAACAGTACTACCCTATTGCAAGCTACGAGGACCAGTACACCAGATGGACCACCCTGCGTCAAGACAGGGACTAAACAATACTGGATTTCACCATTATTTTCCATACCCTGTGCACCAAATTGGGTATCAAAGACTTTGAGTGACATCTGGTGCTCAAATACCGTGGTTGTTTTCATAGATACATTCAAACAAAAATGGATTTTCTGGACATAAACTCATTGGGTATGACTTATAGATATGTTGTCAAGATCGAGAAGAAATTTAAGCATAAGGGGTGAGAGTTTGGATCTGCAAACTCCACACAACTGAAGCAGGGAAAAGGCGGCCCCAACACACACAACAAGGGACAGAGAAACTATGGCCACTCTCAGGACATCTAGTCCAAGCCGCAACACAAGAAGGGAAATGAGAAGATGAAGAAGGACACGAGAAAATGGTGTGAATACCATAAAATCCCTTGGCACAACACTGAACAATGTCACTCCAAGAAGTCACTCGTGTCTAAGATGAAGGCTTCCCAGTCAAAGGATGATTCTGATTCTGAATCAAATCTAGGAGGAGGGAATCAGATTATCGATGTTGAACCTAGTGCCACTGTCGCTACCACCAAAGTCTAGCCAAGCGAACCAGAAGAACCAGAGGAAGGGGAACACCTCTTTCACTCACAAATGTGGGTAAAGCGGGCTCCACTTCATTTCATTGTCGATAGAAGAAGTCAGAAGAAAATGATCTCAACATAGGTCATCAAGCAACTGGACCTATCGATGACACCACACCCGCAACCCTACACCATCGACTAGATTTGCCAAGGAAGAGATCTTTGTGTCAACCAATAGTGTCATATGCCCTATGGCATAAATCCTTTCAAAGATGAGGTATTTTGTGATATTTCTCCCCTTGAATTTTGTGATGTTCTTTTAGTACAACCATATTTCTAGAAGCATCATGCTATGTATGAGTCTATACCCTGCACTGTTATTATTACTTTGGGTATAAAATTGTACAAGATACCATAGGTAGCACCGTCTACCGCTATTTCTTTAATCTATGCAAAGAAATGTAGTAAGGTCATTTCACAAAATAGGAAGTTCATTTTCTTTGTATCTGTACTCTTCCACGATCCCACTACCTAATGGACCAATCTATCATTGCTCATTGATGGAAAATGACGAAATCAAGCGTCATATCCAAGATCTTTTACAAAAGGGGCACATCAGACTCAACTCCTCCCCTTGCAGAAGCCCAATTGTACTGGTGCAGAAGAAGGATGAGACATGGCGACTCTTCATTGATTACAGAGCATTAACAAAGTCACAGTCAGAAACTGGTACCCAATTCCTAGATTTATGATCTTTTTGACCAACTCAAGGTGGAAAAATTCTTCAACAATATTGACCTAAATTATGGCTAACACCAGGTTCCCATTGAACCAACTGATGTATGGAAGACAACTTTCAAATCTAAAGAAGGTCTTTTCAAATGGTTGGTCATGCCCTTTGTTTTAAAAAATGCACCAACCACTTTCATGAGGTTGATGGATGATGTATTGAGACCCTTCACCAACTCTTTTGTGGTGGTATATTTGGATGGCATCCTCATCTTCAACAGAACTTGGGAGGATCACATGCGACATATTCAACGGGTTTTGAGCACTTTGCAGAAACACAAGCTATATGCCAAGTTGGAAAAATGTTCCTTTGGTATGAACATGGTCCATTACTTCAGCTACATTATTGATGAGGACGAGGTACATGTTGATCCCTCTAAGATCCAATTCATCCCTTACTGGCTAGCCCTGACCACACTAACCAAGCTTCAAAGCTTCTTGGGACTCGCCAACTTTTACTGACGGTTCATGTTGGGATTCTCCCATATTGCATGGGCCCTCATCCATGTGACCAAGGGCAGTGGAAGGGAAAATTTCATATGGGGGAAGGAACAACAACGAGCATTTGATGATCTGAAGCATCGTTTGTGCTAATCTACAGTATTCTCCTTTCTCGATCTGCAACAACCATTCAAGATTGAGATTGGTGCATCTGAATATGTTGTAGGCGCATTTATCACTCAGAAAGGTCATCCGGTGGCATACCATAGTGAGACACTCTCAGATACTATCCAGAAATACCCCACCTATGAAAAGGAAATGTGTTCCATTGTACAAGCATGTCGTCAATGGAAAAATTACATTCTGGGAAAGGAGACGATCATCCACACTAATCACAAGCCTCTGCAGTTCATACAAACACAGGGGAAGTTGTATAATGATCACCATTAGAAGTGGTCCACCTACCTACAACAGTTCCATCTCAACATCAATTATAAGATAGGGAGAACAAATCATGTTGTTGACTTCCTCAATCAACCTCTCGTGGTTGCACTCACCACTATGCTCCATTCTTATGGACATGAGGCATCTGAGTGTCTCCAACTTTATCAACAAGATCCGGACTTCGCCACCACCTATCAACTCTTGGGTACAGGTGAAACTATCACTGATTTTCACATTCAGGATGGGTTGTTATGCCATCTGGGACATCTCTATGTTCCTACAAGCAAACATGCAAATATTATTTGGGAATCCCACTATAGTCAAATTGTAGGACATTTTGCCGTGGAGAAAACTATGTCCATTCTCCAGAAACATTTTTATTGGCCAAAACTTAGACAATATGTCAGAAAGTATATCATATCTTTCACTGCCTATGCCATTTCCAAGCCAGCCATCAAGAAGAAAGGCTTATACACCCCTCTTCCTACCCCCGAGAAACCTTGGGAATCCATCTCGATGGATTACATTTCTAGCCTTCTGTCCACCAAGAAAGGCAATGATTGTGTATTTTTTGTCATTGATTGGTTTTCAAAGATGGCCATCCTCACAGCCTGGAAGAAGAACATCACAGTGACAGATACTATCGAGCTACTCCTCGAACGATTTTGGGTCCATTTTGGGATACCATAGACCATCATCTCCGACCGGGATAACATTCTCCTCAACACATTTTGGTCGAGTCTTTGTTCATTGTTGGACACCAAGCTCATTAAATCCACTTCTTTCCACCCCCAAATAGATGACCAAACAGAAGTCGTAAATCGGATGATTATGCACATCCTACGCATGTACAACTCTAAGCATCTGCGTACATGGGATAACAATCTCCCCTATGTTAAACAAAGTTACAATAGGGCTCTCCATAGTGCCACCGACCATAGCCCATTTAAGGTGGGACTGGGATTCCAACCCTTGGGTCCCATTGATGTTGCACTACCTCTTGCAACCAAATAGACAAAGTCTTCCCATGTTCTGTTTGAGACCAACAAACCCACCATATCTATTGAGCATATTCAACACATCTGCTAACAGGTTCATGAGATTTTGCAGAAATTCAATCTAAGTACAAGCAACACCATGATCAACACAGGGTACCCCAACAGGTTTAGGTTCGAGACAAGGTATGGTTACATTTACAGAAGGATCTTCTTACAGGGCCCCATAGGAATCTCCTCCCACTTTTATATGGACCTTAAACCATCACCAAGGCTATGGGTAGAAATTATTTTGAGCTCAACACTCCACCCTTCCTTGGCTTGCACCCAATGTTCAATGTGGACCTCCTTCGGCCATATTTTCCACCATTATTGGACACCTAAGAGATCGCATAACAAATGAAACCAAAATATCTCAACCCTTACTACATGGAATAAGCATCCACTAATCATATAGTGGACACACAAGTTAAGGGCACTTGCAAGCAAAGGATCCAACTTTATCGGGTTGTCAAGGCAAATTAGCTCCTCCACCAAGGAAAGTGGCTCAATTGGGGCCAAATTCAGCAGAAGTTTCCTCACTTGATGGGGGAACTCAATGCAATGGATACCATTTATTTCTAAGGGGGGAGAACTGATCCAGGTGGATATTGGTGGCCAACCATCCATTCCAACAGGCTCCTCTTGACAATTTTAGTTCATCCCGTTCTTATGTACTTATTTGTAATTTTTGGTTCTACACTTCCAGGACTGTCTGAATCCCTACACATATTCCAGTTGGATACTAGTGGCCTCCCAATTAATCCAACTGGCTTATTTTGTATGTTTTCATGTCATCGCATCTTGTTGTACTTCCAGGGCCGTTTTGGGGCCCTAAACAATGTTTTTTTTGGCTCGCCACAGTCAAACTGTAGACGAAGTTAGATTTTGATGGCGTAATGTGTAGTTCTTGAAAATTCCTTTCCAATGAGCTATCACACGCCTAAAACAAAGGTTGTATGCAAAATTTATGACCACGAGAAGTTGAGGTACCAACTTATCCATAGGGTCAGAAATAACTTTTGGCGTTTCATCTCCTAGGGTTAGGTTTTTGGATTTCTAGGGTGTTGGAATTCATGAGTAATGTTAAAAAGGCCTCTGGAGCCTCATTGTAATCATTCTTATCAGACAGATGTGTGTAGAAACCACATCTTTTCTTAGAGATAGCTACCACCATTCGAGCAAGTGTTTCAGTTCTGCAATTTTACAGTTTCAGCCTATTTCATTTATTCAATAGAAGATATTTTTCATTAGATATCTATGTTGTTCTTCATATATTTGTGTTTATTGTATTCAGTCTTTTAATCAGTTCATTTTGCTCCTAAATATGGATTATACCACGTGAAAGATATCTTAAGTGAATATCTACTTGGATTAATATGTTATTGTGTGACAAGGGAGTTATGAAGATGAAATCTGATTGCTAATCATCTTTGCGCACATTAGGGGGTTAGAGGCTAACCAAGTGATGGTCTAAGCATAAAGAGGGATGAATAGAAGGAATGAGGAACATATGTTGATACTGAGAGGGGGGTGAATCAGTATCAAGTACAATTTAAAACCTTTTTCAACTTATACTTAAACCATTCAACTATATCCAATGAGAAATGAACAGTAGTATAAGAGTTACACCAATACACCACAATACACCATGCACAATATATGAGAAATAATCAATAGTTA
>ML781804.1:922955-947880 GCA_009831015.1 Picea engelmannii
AAGAGAGAGTTGAACTCTCCATCCTTTCCCCTTCCTTCCACCCAAGAATATATGAGAGATAATAAAACTTTACATTAAATCATCACCATCAACCAATCATCACATAGAACCTGATAATGCTTCCTAAGACTTATTCAATTTCTGAAATTCTGAAATTCTTAGAGTACTCTGATCCTGTAGATAATATTACTCAATGTATTCTATGAAACTCCTCCAAGTTTCACTCCTTGAATCCTCCCCAAAAAGAAGTTATAGAAAGAATGGTAGACTTTATTCAATTATGGTCTATTTAGGGGACCAAAATTATACAGAATTCCCCGTGCTCAATATTTAACATCCAATTCTAAAACTCACACACACAAGAAACTACCATCCATACTCTTTCCAATGAAATTTGTCCCACATCATTTGGATTCTCTATGAAGAAGTTATGACTATTTTACCCGGAACACCTGTTTATTGACTAGCTTCAGGACTGGTCACAAACCCTATCTTCCACAGAGTGTATCTCCATAATTATAGAAAATAAAGAGCTGAAATTTTTACCAGAGGTACCTTGATATGTCTTCTCAATACCATAGCAATTTCACCATCTGAATCGTTCCATAAAAAAAGTTATAGAAACAATGGTAAGATGACCTGAAAATAACATACCTTAGAACACATCACCAAAAGACTTCATCCTCCCTTGAAATTCGGCCTTATTTTTTTTTTATTACCTCTGAAATTTGACTTGTATAAAATGAATGTATAATGATGTTTATTTATACCATTTATGTCACTTCCTTTTAACATTAGGGACGACCTGACACTTTCTTATTTTGTAATTATTTTCTTTAATTATCTTTAGGGCCTACATGTACTTCCTTCTTCAATTCACTTTGTCATCTTCAAAAATTCATTTCTCCTCAACCATGAGGATCCACATGACGTGCCACATACCACCGAAAAAAACATGATGTATACTATCCATCCATGGGTGTTGTATCTACATGTGCATTTTCCTTCATGTCCAAATACCTTCATCAATCTTGCGGTCCAAAACCCATGACTAGGGTTGACATCAATGACAACAACCAATCTCCCAACAACATATGGGTTGAGGATGTTGAGAGAGTGAGTGATGAAAGAAGAGATTGGGTTATTTCACAATGGTAAGATATTTAGAATGAATAATAAGAGGATTATGGCTGAGAGAGAGGGGAAACATAGTGAAAATGAGGAAAGAGACACTAGTGTGATACTCTAAATCGAAGGAATTTTGCACATGAAAGAAAATATCCGTCAACTCAGTCCTGTAGAAGAATATCTCACTTAGATCAGACTCTACATCGAACCCAGGACTCCATGTGTGTCACCAATAACTGAGGTAAGATTTGAATCTTTGTCAATTATAGTTAGTGAAGGAAGTAAAGATAGTAGTAAAAGTAGTCATAGTAGTGGAAGTAGTAAACCGAGTCAAAATCAATTAGTGTTATTAGGAAATAATACCACGCAAAACGTGATGGCAAGAGTAGATCCTACTTTAATAATGTTTGTCTTCCATGGAGCAGGGATAGAGGATCCATAACAACATTTTTTCACTTGTGAGACAATATAGACTATGAAGAACTTCCAAGATGATGATTCGAAGAATGCGTAGTTGGAAACGAAATTCAAATATTGTGCGTTATTATGGTACATGAAATATCAGACTACTACACATGTGGGATAGACTAGAACATTGGAAGAGGTAAGACAATCTTTATTTAAAGAGTTTTAGAAACCTATATCCAAGTCACAGTGCTTACATAAATGAAGGAGATCAAGTAGATAGTGAATGAATCAGTGTGGGACTACGATAAAAGATCCAATATACTGAAGGATCAGTTGACATTCCAAATTCTAGATGAATAATACAGAGAGTGGTTTATTGCAGGATTGATACCGCATATATACTGCCCTTTGATGCAACAGAAGATCGTGTCGTAGTCGGAAGCCTTAGAAATTTCTATGAAATTAGAAGCATCCCCGGTCAAAGAAAATGGCACAGGGATGGTTCAAGTGTAGTCGCAGTTAACAACACCGACTATTAAATTGTAGGAACTTGTGAAAGGAAAATAAAAATGTGAGGAAGTTTAGTGAATCACTTGTAGAACACAAGGTCACCATAAGAATGAATGTATATCTTTTTAGTAGTATTTGAATATAGAAGCTCTGAATCCATTAGGGGTATGGTGCAAGATTTATAAGGCAATGGGTCATCACCCTACTACTTTCCCATTAATTTTGAAGTACCAGATTACTACGAGAAATATATTTTGTAACTTTTTCAAGTCTTTTGGACATGAAGAGAAGGATTGTTGCGCATTTTATCTAATGAGAGAGAACACTATAGATGCATATAGAGTCCAGGGAGAAGAATATGAAGGAGGATCTCCACAGTATAATACTCTGAGAGGTTATAATCAAGTAGGAAGAGGAGGGTTCATAGGCCATGCAAGAGGATGATTCGATAGAGGTAGAGGAAAATTATATGTTATAACTGTAATCATCCTGGATATTTTGTATGTGATTGTCTGAATCCCTGCATGACATGTACGTATTGTAGACAACTATACCATGTGACAGGATTGTCCACAGTTGATCATGAAAAGGAAAGAAAAGAGGAATGAAAATTTATAGATGATAGCATCATAGGTGCGTGACGAAAAACCCGAGATAAGAAAATTTACGCGTGAAGGAACCAAAACTGGAGTTCATGGCACAAATCACGGAAATAGGATCCACTAGTGGGTAAAGAAGCATATCCTCAACCATTGTTTGAACCTATAAAGGAAAAAGAGATATATACACAAACAAGGAAGGAATTAAAAGGATAAGAATGGATATCCTTGACTTCGACCGCATCACCATTGTATGACAGACAGTCGGTGTATTATATACCACCAGTCTATGACCATTCAGAAAGGCAAGTTGACAAGGTAAGAAATTTGAATAGTTTTTTGAAAATTTTATTAGAACTAATAAATTATGGGTCCACTTTGAGTATGTTGTGTGGAATTATTTATCATTGTGCCCAAGAAAAAGAGATACATGTCACACACAAAGAAGTTAACCAGGTGTACCGCAGGAAGAGAATGGATAGGGAGTTTCGACTAAATGCGCATATATGAAACTATGACATGAACAATATTATTTTGGATCTAGGCTCCAATGTGAATGTCATCCTCAAGCAGACTTGGGAGGTGATGGGCCAGCCAAAGTTGATTTGGTCACCTATTCACTTGAGGTTAGCAAACCAACATAAGATTTTTCCAATTGTAAGGTTGATAGGGGTAAGTGTTAGTATTGATTGAGTGTGCAACTTGGACAATTTTGAAGTGATCGAGATAGTATATGGAAGAACCCCCTACCTAGCACTACTTGGACTTGATTGGGCCTTTGAAAATCAGAATATAAATTACCTAAAGAATATGCAAATGATATTCAAATTAGAAAACTTGAAGGTTACTGCGCCGTTAGATCCTACTGAAGGAAAAAGATATGTAGAACCAGTAAAAGGAAAAGAGCTCGAAAACCTATATAACATGACTGCACAGATGGACGATTATGTGAATCCTACAACTGATGGTGTACTTAGTTGGATAATTATTAGTTCATGTGCATCATATTCTGAAGAAGTGTTGGATAATTGGAAGAAGAGATTGCATAAAGTATCCATAAGGAAATGTTCTCAGATTATCCACACATTGCGATGGATTGGAACTGAGGTATGTGACCCTCCAATGTATGATAGACTAACCAATGTAGCTTCTTTTATAAGAGAATTTGAATTGAAAATATGATATCAACATATATTATTAGCGTTTGATTCCATGATAAAAGAAACCTTGGCAAGGTGGTGGGCTATGCATAAGGATGGAATAAGATATTGGTAGTAGTTGATCCGGATTTTACGAGCAGAACGAAATGACTATAGATTATTAACAGGTGCTTAACACAAAATAACATAGATACAATAAAACTAGTTTTCTATTCAATAAGGAAATAAGCTAAAACTGTAAAATACAGGTGGCCACTGATATCCACCTAGATCAGGTGGAAACATTACGTTGGCGACCTTCTTAATGGACTTACACCCTAGTGCAAGATCCCACACATAAACGTGGGTATACCCTCTAAGGGGCCCGAATGAGTTTATTCAATGTCAATTCCAGGTACCGTGAATACTTTCCCCTCCACAGTGACCTTGAGTAAAGACCCTAAAGAGATAGGCCACTAAGGTTACCAACTACTACAGTGACGCCTGGGGAAACAATCGACAATCCGATCCACGCGCAAAGGCAGGGTATCTAGCCCGAAATCAACTCGAAAGGCTTCCACTCATCATTGTGGGTATACCTTTCAAGCGACCCCCATAATACACACAATCTCTACACCAAGAGCAACAAAGTAGGGTGAGTAACTCTACTAGTCTCAATGCAACCTCAGGTTTGACCCTTGTGTGAGAAGGGCTTCCCAGGACAAAATGTAGCAAGTGGATTTCACCACTCCCTAACTCAAGATTCTATGTTTGTTCGCAATTTTGAAAAGTTATATTTCACACCTATTCCAAAGCCCTACAACTAATCTAATGTAGGTTTTCTACCGGAAAGTATAAAAATGTCTAATCAATATTTATAAGCGCTTTATTTTTAAGGTTGTTGTTACTCAAAAGGAAGATGGTGTGGACAATATGGTGTTTTGACCGACTCGAAAGTTATGCAAAGAGATGAAGATGCAATCTTTCCATTTCGATGAAATATAAGCTATGAGAAAGAGAAAACATTTATCATTCCTAGATGTACAATGTCCCAAAATTGATTAAACTCATCAATATCAAGATTCTCAAGAAATGAGCAAAATAGATTAAAAATGCCAAAGACCATGCAATTTTGCTACTTCAAATGCAAAGATGACCCCAATCGAATGTTAACCAAGAAATTAAAATTTATTTTTCAAAGATAGCTAAAAGTGATAGAAAATCGATATGAAACAAAGAAACCCAAACAATTTTCTCTTTTAACACGAACTATTCAATAAAAGAAAAAGAAATTCTTTCACCAAACAATTCTAAAGAAAAAATAATTCTTTGTAACTGAAAGGCATTCAAAGCAAGAGACAAGATCTTTCAAAAGAAAACAAAGAAAATATGGCTAAAAGTAGTTTCAAAGATGTCAAGCAAACTGCAAACAGATCATAATCAAACCCAAAAAAATCACCCCAAAACCAAATCCAAGATCTGGGTAAGGAAAAACCATCAAAAATAAAAAAAAATCACAATCATTGTAGGCTGTCAGATTAACATAGTGTGGAAATCCCTGTTTTTTGCAGGCCAGAGAACCAATACAGTGAGGAAACACCACACTGTGTCAAAAAGGTAGGGTGCGGAAATCAAATATCATCGCACTGTCCCTCAAAGTAGGGTGCGGAAATCAAAGTAAAAATGAAAAAATAAAAAGTAAGAAGGTTTTTCCAGTGAACTTAAACAGTCAAAGAGTCAATTTAGATCTCCCAGTGACTCAGAAAACAGAAACCAGACAATCAAAGCAAGAAAGCAAGACAAACTAGGAAAACAATCCGTTCCCCAGTATGGTTGCCAATTTTGTTATCAGGCTAATTGTTAAGTGCGGACACAAATCAATCCCCCTTGATCCACTACAAAACTAGAACAAAACAAGACAGTACACTACTCTTTCCTTAGATTTCAATTATCAAATGAGAAATGGATCTAGAACATACCTTTTAAATATTAAAGATCTGACTTCGCCAATGCAATCCAAGATTTTTCACAAGGTTTATGAGACATATATGAAAATAAGCACAAGCCAACGAAGACAAGAATAACAGAGTCTATTTGATATGAAACTATATACATGATCAAGGAATCATACAATATGGACAAATAACATTCATATAGGAAAGAAAAGTATATATGTATTAAATAATGTGGAAGAAAGATACAACCAGATGCTTTGATGTTTTCAGGTTCCTTGCTTCCCACACACTTCTTGCTCCAAGGATTCTGATACCATGGATCTGATAGCTACTCATAATCTATCTTGAAAAAGCAAAGTCCAAAGCTAAAATACAAGCTCCAAAAACTCCAAGCTACAAAACTCAATAACAAGCCAATCTAACTTTCTCCATGAGAGCTCCTCTCCTTTTATAAGCTGAAGAGGATAAGGTGAGGAGGTTAGGATGATCCCACTAAATTATGAAAGCGAGTAAGATCCAAACCGTTCGGAGACCACCTCACCATAGAATCTTCTCCTTCTAGAAGCATCGAGAAGACGCTCGTTTTTCCCACGCAAAGGAATTTTCGCACCCTAGATATAGAGAAACTTGTGGAAACTCCACAACCTAGCTATAGAGAAAGGTGCAGAAATTTGGCATTTTCGTACCCTGCATATAGAGAAGCCTGCAGAAATCCTTCTTAATAGGGTTTTTACAAAGGAAAATGCAATTTCTTCTCTCAAGCAAAGTTCTTCTCTCTTCTTTCTTCAGGAATTCAGGCCACTGACCCCTCTGAATGAAACATATAGGTTTACATCATTAATGGTCATAGGGATGAAGAAAAAAATGTGTAACAACAACCACAAAGAAACTTCACAAGTACACACCATTCCAACTAGTTTATGGAAAAGAGGCAGTGGTGCCTGCATAATTCATCACTTCAGGTTTGTATATTGCACAAATCACACATATGTTAGAAGGGGAATCCATTGCACAAAGACTTATGGAGTTACAAGAACTCGAGGAGACCAGATTTCTAGTAGAATTCCATCAGTTAGTGGAAAAAGAAAGACAAAAATCTTGGCATGACAAGCATATTAAGACCAAGGTATTTACGCAAGGAGACAAGGTTCTACTCTATGATAGTCGGTACCAGAAGCATCCTGGAAAGTTGTGCATGCACTGGTTGGGACCATTTATAATTGTGGAGATCCGACCCTCAGGAGTAGTCAGACTCACGTAACTGGATGGTGTGTTGCAGCCAGGATGGGTGAATGATGCTCACCTGAATCCCTATTTGTCTCAAAAATAAGAAAAAGGGATTGTTGCTCTAGTTTGAAGGAGCATGTATAATAGTTAGATTTGAGTTTTCTGAAATTGTTGTAAAGTCAGTTAATAAAGTTGATGTGTGCAGTGTTGCACCACGACACATGGTTCATTTTTTGTTTAAGTGTTGTTTGATACATAAATAATGACTTAGCAATGCAGGATCCGAAGCATAAGAGAATCCATTAATGACAGTCATTAATATGATGGGGACCTCCTTTGTGGTTGGAGGGAGAAAAAATACGAATAATATCTAAGTCCATGTGCCACACGAACATGGTCTAGTCACACCCTTTATTGCCATTATGGTACCCCGTCTAAAGTCAGTTAAGACATAAATATGCGATACACAAATATTCCATCAGAGTTTGCGTCAGGATACCCAACTATCAAATGGAAAGGTCTAAAATCAACCACATCCCTATACCACTCACGCAAGTAATTAAATCCCAAAATCACCCAATAGTATTTATCACGTTAAACCATCCCGTCAAAAAACTCAGATCCAGTTAAGTCCATATGGTCATGATGAACATTTTTTATTGCTAAAACTTGGCCATTAAAGCCATGTATAAGGCCCTGAGAACTCGCCCGATAACACATCGTTTGCAAATAACATAGCCATTTCCAAATTCAATAGAGAAAACTAGCATGTACAGTATTGAAATCCATGGTTGTGATCCTAGTCCTTAGCTCGCCGCAGGAGTGTGAATGTCGAGAGTCACAACAAGATGAAGTGCCATGTCTAAAGAAGCGGTACCAGATAATCCCTCTGACCCCCAAGTCGAGGTCATGGGCGACCTCAAGGGGAAGGTGGAGCATGTTAAGCTCCTCGATCTTGACCTAACAGATCTAGTTTTGTTCCCTGAGATGAACACCGATGTATTTTGGGAGATGGCTCCAGATGGATTAGGAGGCATACAATTCATGCCAAAATCAGATTTTGTAAACTTATTCAATTCCACCATCATGAACCTTAGAGACCTACCAGTATTCGACACCACTGGTGAGGTTGCGCGGTGCACAAAATTTCTGATAAGTAGAGTGCATGACAGAAGTCTCTAGTTGGATAAGAGATATCCAATCCATGTTGAAGACATCCATGAGCTTACTGGACTGTCCTTCGAAGGAGAAGATGTGTCGAAAGGATTCTAGAGTCCTAGTAAGCACGGTAAAAATAAAGGAGAGCTCAGCCTATATGAAAAATTCAATACAAAGAGGGGGGGACACACAACAGTAATCGACCCCATATTACTAGAGATAGTGAAGAATGGATGTTACATCATAGCCAAGAAGTTCATGAGAGCATATTACAAGGGTGAATGCATGCTAGATGCATTATCAGTAGCAGAATTTTGCGCCAACAACATTGTGTTCAATTGGCGTAGTTACCTACTGGAGGAACTACTAGTGGCATGCGAGGAAGCGCAGGAGAAGGGAGGAACCTTCACTTATGGATACTTGTTGATGGCATTCACAATGTTCAAATGGAAGCCACCTATCGGAAGGCCACCGATGCTACCATACAAGGGGCGCATGGCGAAGATGTTTGAGCCCTGGCAATCCAGGTCGGATTCGGAGAATGCAACCTTCAACACCACCACATTTTCTAAGTGGTACAACGAACTGATAGATGCAACACAGAGGTTGTGTATTCCATAGGAGATCCTCAATCAGAATACAAGAAACATTGCCTTCAGCATGAACCGACACCATACATTTGTCTGGCCGAGACATGTTAGCAGGGAAGATTTCCATACAAGGATGTTTTCGTTCTATCTGGATGAGGAGGGCTTTGAAAAGGAAGTAATGTCATGGCCAGGAGTCAAACGCAGCCCACACAAGATGGGGATGTATTATATTCTGCCTGCAGAATTGTTGAAGAAGATAGATAAAGAAGCAGGAGCAGGACCGAGCTCAAGTCCAGAGCCATAGAAGCCAGAAGCTCCAACACAATTAGACTCTGAAGAGGAAGACAAGATGAAACCATTGGAGCGGAAGAAAAGAACGGCCCTCCGTCAGCTGCCAGCTAATGTCGTGTTTTCAGGTGAGGACGTTAACTAGATCCTGAGCATTGTGTTCAGTACCAAATAATTGGTGAAGAAGCCTAGAATCAAGGTTTCTCCCAATAAACCTCTGAACCCCCAACTCCTTTCATCAGCCATCCCCTGGACCCGCTCAACGGTTAAAGAAAGCCCCTTCATCCACATTCAGGACGACCCTGAGCCTGAAACATTTCCATCCACATTAGTCACCAAGCACCCTCCGTCACCACCACCACCCCAGTCACCAACCCAAGAAACCACCAGTCCACCACAAATCACAAACCCAGAGCCGATGCAGCTTTATCAGCTAGAGAAAGCGGAGCGAGAACTCCCAGGAATAACCCAAGAGTTGTCTAAGCTGAGAGAAGAAGTTTCTAGTCCAAAACCCAAAGTAAAAGAGAAGAGAATGAAGCTGACTGGTCCGAACCCAGACATCCAGGAACAACAGACTGAGCCTTCGACGTAAGGAAAAGACACCCAAACTGTGGAGGAGTCGCAAGCCCAAAGAAACCTACAAATCACCTCACCGACAAAGGGTGAGGGTGCCCAAGAAAGCACAATGCAGGAAGCCGACGCAACAAAAGAGAAGGAGATACTAGAGGCTCAGAAGGAACCATAATCAACAACCGAGCAGAGTGCGACATTTGTGCACGACCATATGGAGTGGGTTCTAAAAAACCCTCAACAATGTGCAGAACTGATGCAAATATGCATAGCCAGGACAAAGGTTCTAACTCTCTTTCCCTCAGAGATAAGGTTGAGGATCGCGCCAGGACCATCAACCGAGGAGGTAGTAGAGACCCGCTCCTAGAGACGCAACCCCTTCATCCGCTGACCTGGTACAATGGCCAGCGACGCACTTATTTGGATTGATCAGAGCATCAACTGATCAATTAGAGAAAAGGATCCAGGAGGCTGAGAGGTCTATCGAGTTTGCAAGGAAGGAATAATTTGTCGCACAAACATGCAGGACACAAGAAGCGTACGAAAAAATTCAGGTTCAGCGCAAACTAGAAACAGTTCAAGAAAGATTTGTCGAAGCCTGGCCGAAGATTCACAAGGTTGCACTCGAACTACCTGAAGGCAGTGATGCAGGTGAGCCAGATCATCATATTGAGTTGCTACAAGGACCATGGACACAACTCGCCACTCGCGTTGAGAATCTAGAAGCACAGTTACGATAGACTCAACATGAATCAAAGCAGCAGCCTTAGAAGCTTCAAGAGAAGATGTAGAAGATAGTACTGTAAGGCAACAATGCCCGAGTAGCACTTCACAAGCACACAATGAAATGCACAAATATTTTCAGGGAAGTCAGTGATTAGATGGGCATCATCGCTCGACGAAACCAAGTCTTGGAGGAGGTGCGCACCAATATCTAGGTGTTGAATGAAGAAGTTGCAGCCACAATGGATCCGATGGAGCAACATTAGAAGTTCGACCAAATCCAACAGGCAGACAATAAACTGAACGCCCTCTTTGAGGCACAATCTATAGAAAAGAAAGATTTGTGCGACTTTCGACCTGTCATTCAGGAAGCGTATATGTAGATTCATCAAGTTGATGCAACATCAGATTCTTAGTGGAACTTGTTGGTCGATTCCAAGCCAAAGGAGTATAGTAAAGAGAAGACCCAACAGTTTTTTGCAGAGGCATCATTCCTCGCCAGAAAGTGGCAGGACAAAGTTGGAAACTTTCAAGGAGTGAAGGAGCGAGCCTTAGAATTGGTCCCAGAGTTGGGCCCTTCGTTTGAAGAGGTAAAAGAAGAGAAAGCACAAACAAAAGAGAAGAAGGAATAAGAAAAGGAGGACAAGGGAAAACAAAAAATGCTCATGGAATTTGTGAAAGAACCAAACACTTGACTCGAGGGTGAGTCAAGGGTTGTGGTTGGAGCCTGTTGGGCCCTTCGTTTTTGGGATAAGGAATTGCACAATTTTTGACTGAGCACAAGTTGTGCAAGCTTCAGAAGAATCTAGACAACAAAGAAAGTAAGAGCAACATAAAGCAGTTACGAAGGAAAACGCAACGCCAACTAAGTAACAAATAGTTGCAATAGAACAAGGAAGCATGCAAGTCGAGATGGAAGACACAACCTAGATATATATAAGGCTGAGCATAATTGTAAAGGGGTTGGTCAGTTAGGCTTTTAGTTGGTTGCGAGTTGTTGTTGTAAGTCGAGTCAAGTCAAGTCCTGAGTCTGTAATGTAATCGACCTATCTGTCTGAGAATTGGAGTTCTGCGACATGAGTCCAGAGTCAAGAGTCTGTATGGAGCACTACTGTGTATTTATGAGTCTGTAATTAAAGAAAGATTCTGAAGATAATATGAAGAAGGACCTGAATTTTCAAAATTTGATGCGTCTTTGTGTGTGTTTTACTTATGCATTACAGTACTTCTTTATGGTTTATAATTTCTACTTGATGGTTCTATGTTCAAGTGTTGTTCACAACATAAGTAGGTTCGATTCTTGCATATATAAGATCAGATCTATTTATGTCTCTTGTGAAATATCGGGATGAGTCCCGAAGGTTCTGTGGATCCTCCTAAGTCTTTTCCTTACCCTTTCCTATCTATTTGTCTCAGCAGTGCTTCGGGTGAGACTTCTTCTCTTTGGAGAAGATGAAAATGCCAACTCTCTAGACTACTCGGTACCTTTTGTTGGTAACCTGAGAAGGACCTTGGTCTGATCAAACTTGCGCCAACATTCCTCCCAGGTTCGCTATCAAAAACGGTGCTCCCAAGCATCTGGGTGGTGGAGAGACTAGCTCGGTTGGTCGTAATTTTATCACTAAGAGACATACTATCAAAAATCCATGGTTGCCTAACCGAGATCGTCAAAAAATGGTGTTGGGGGATGATCTGGGCTTGGAGGAAGCGGTGAAATTGACTCTAGCCTCCCTGGTTGGTAGGTTCTCCTATCGCTCACACTGTACCACTCCATTACTTTCTTGGATGAAGTTGAACTGGTCACCTTTGCTGGGCTATACGCTGGAATTATTTTTTCTCTCGAGAGGTTGGTTTGGCTTCAGTTTTTAGTCGACGGATGATGTAGTGAAAATCCTTAGTAGGCTTTGGCCGTTTGATGGTGGGAGATTGATGCTCAAAAGATGGAGTATCTCCTTCAATCCTACACAAGACAATTTTCAATTCAGGCAATTATGGGTACTACTACCAGGTCTACTGTTAAATTTGTATAATAAAAAAGCGTTAACAACCATTGGAAATGCTTTGGGATGCTTTATTTCTGTTGATGATACTTCTTTGTGTGCGCCAGATCGAAATATTGGTAGGATTTTGGTGGAGCTAGATATTCATTCCAGTCTATTGGAAATGTTGGATATTCAATGGCGGGATCAATTATTTACACAGAGGCTTGATTACTTAGGACTACCATTCTGTCGTACCCTCTGTCGAAGGATTGGACACCTAAGAAACTCTTGTCAATGGTATGCGGAGGAGGAAGAGTCAGAGGATTCCCGTCTTAGGAAAATGCTAAGGTGTGATTCACCAGATTTCACCTTGACTACTCGAGAAGTACCTTGTCCTAGTTCCTCGGACTCTCCAAACGACTCGGGCTCAGACACTCTCACACGTAAACTAAAAGTTCATTGTCCTAGTTTTTGTAATTCTCTCACTTCTTGGGAAAAGCTCGCATTGGATGCGTCGTCACAATCGGTGGATGAGTCTATTATTACTCCATGTGACCCTATTCCAGTTTATCTGTCTATTTCTACGTCTTTAGAGAACCCCCTTACCCCTAAGTTGGGTTCTATGCCTATTGGTGACTTCACTATTTCTTTGGTGGTAAATAAGTCATCTCACGGCTCAGTAAGGGTCCACTCCACCTAGTCGAAACCTAGGGTATGCTTTCTGGCCTCTGTCAGTCCAACATTTAATGTGGGGGTTTCCTTACCAAAACTCCAAGCCTTCCCCGAGACCTCTAGTGAGGGGGAATATGTGGGGGGGACTGAACCTTATTTAATCTCTGGCTATCGGGAGACAGATCCTGGTGATTGTTCACTTGCGTAGACTTTCGATTCGTTAGTTCCACTACTTCGGGAGGTCGACACCATAGTGTCGCTCACAAATTTTCAAGGAAAAAGTATATTAACTCTTTCGGGTTCTACCGATTTGGTGAGTCATTCTGAACTCCATTGTGGGGGCGCAGGATAAAGTTATGCTTGGTCTAAAGGATTGGGATTTGAGACATCCCCGATTAAGACGATAAGTGTCTGAAAGAGGGCTATTCTCATGGTGACTGCACCTGTTGTAAACTCTCCTTGTTCTACAGACACTGGGGCGCTTAGAGGCATGAAAGCCCTTGCACGGGCCAGATCATGATCCTTTTATCCCTAAACATTCGAGGGGTGGGGGGGAACCTAAAACAAGCCTCCATGCATAGAGTTCTTAGAAAAGTCAAACCAGATGTGATCTTTTTACAGGAGACACTAGTAGATGAGGAGAAGGCACATCACATTATGTTGAAGTTTGTTCCAAATTGGTGTTCTTGCGCGGTTAGCTCTGTGGGAAATTCAGGTGGGCTCCTAACAATGTGGGACCCAAATAAGTTTGTTTTGGTTCCTTCACTATGCAGTGGGGGTATTATTATAAAAGGCATCTCACTTGAAAACAAACAGTATATTTGTTTTTTAAATGTTTATAAGCCCTATGTTGAGAGAAAGAGATTTTGGGATTGGGTGGCATTGGGGGGTTTGTTAGACTCTAAAAATATGATTCTTGCAGGAGACCTAAATTTTACAATAGGATCTGACAAGGTCTAGGGTGTGGAAGCACAGGTGGATAAACTTGTTGATTATTTCAAGTCTATGATTTTGGATCATCACTTGATTGACTTGTTACCAGATGAGATTGTTCCTACTTGGAGGAACAATAGATGTGGTTTAGATAGTATTTCAAAGCGTCTGGATTGAGTTCTTGTCTTAGAATGCCTACTAATTGATGTGGGTAGGTTTCGGTCTTGGGTGGACCTTCCTTTTATATCGGATCATGCACTAGTGGTAGCCCAGTTTGACTTTCAACAATTTCTGGTGGCCCATCCCTTCAAATTAAATCCTTCTTGGTTTAATGAGGTGGATTTCACGCCAATTGTAAATGAAGTTTGGCGGGATCCTGACTTTCTGTTCGAACCAAATGTCCAGATTAGGCTCATTTGGAAGTTGAAAGTTTTAAAGGCTCGGATAAAAACATGGGCTAGACTTAGACGGTGTGAAAATAAAAAAAGACTAACTTCTCTTGAGGAGGAGATCAAGGTAGCTTTATTAGATTTACCAAGGTTTGGATTGTACCCAAACAATGATTGCAGATTGAAGTCCTTGGAGACTGAACGTAATCACCTCCTTCTCATCGAAGAAGAACATTGGTGACAAAAGAGTCATGCAATCTGGTTAAAATGTGGAGACTGAAATACTAAATACTTCCATAAAGTTGCAAGCGCAAAGAGAAATCAACAACATATTTGGGAGTTTTGTGACGATCTTGGGCAGAAACATAGAGGACAAGAAGCTCTTAAGTCTGAGAAAAACAGATATTTCAAAAAGTTGTTCACTGAGGATCCCCATATTTCTCCTGTGGAACAATTAAATCTTGTCAAATTGTTTCCGCGCTTTATTTCTGTGGAGGAATCTACACTCATTGAAAGACCAGTCACCAAACAAGAAATTTGGGATATTTTAAAACTCTTTGCAACTGATAAAATTCTAGCCACGGATGGACGGTTGAGTTTTATACAAATTTTTTTGATGTTGTGGGGGATGACCTGGTGGATTTAGATGAAGACATAAGAATCAGAGGGAGGATTAAACTCTCTTTGAATACTACTTTCTTGGCACTGATACCAAAGGAGATTAATCCTTGGAACTTTGTGGATTATATACCTATCGTGCTTTGCAATCTATGCTACAAGTTGATCTCCAAGGTGATTGCAAATAAAATAAAACCCATACTCTCGAGGGAGTTGTCGAGTGAACAACATGGGTTCTTAAAGGGAAGGAAAATACTGGACACCATTGGAACAACACAAGAATGTATACATAGTATAAAATCAATAAAACAAAAAGCCTTGATTCTTAAACTGGATCTTAGAAAAACATATGATTGTGTCAATTGGGATTTCTTACATCTGATCCTTGTACAAATCGGGTTCAATGTTCACTCTATAAATTGGATTATGAGTTGTGTGACTAGCTCCTCTTTTGCGGTTCTGATCAATGGGGAGTCCTCACCTTTCTTCACAAGTGAACGTGGACTACGACAAGGCTGCCCACTCTCACCATTGCTCTTCATTCTTTTTATGGAAATCATCAGCCTTCTTTTGAAAAAAGGACAAGTGGAAGACAATCTAACTGACATCAAGGTTTCCAGAGTCATTAGAGTACTTCATCTTATTTTTGTTGATGATGGTCTTATAATGTCACAGGCCTCAATGGAGGAATGGCAGGTGATTAAATCATTTCTTGAACTGTTCTGTTGTGCTTTGGGTTTAAAAGTAAGCCCACAAAAATCAACTTTTCATTTTTCGGGGATACATGGAGAATCTTTGCAGCAGTATAGGGCTTTGATTTCTTATGATTTTGTGGAGATGTTTGTGGGCTTCTGTTACTTGGGGTACTATTTAAAAGCGAAGAAGCTACATTTGAAGACTGGAGATGGCTGATCATTAAATTTGAACACAAGATCAAACAATGGTGCGACTGCTGGTTAACACTTGGCGGTCGATATACACTTGCAAAAACGGTCCTTGAAACTCAATCAGTCTATTGGATGGCCTTGGTGACTGTTCTAATCTTTGTCCTCTCGAAGATGCGTAAGATTGTTTTTTATTTCCTCTGGTCGGGGGGTGGAAAAACTCACAAGATACATTTATGTAGTTGGGAGACTTTAGCAAAGCCGAAACACTTGGGTGGTAGGGGTCCTTAGAATCTTTTCCTTTTTAATCGCACCCTAGCAGCAAATTCTTTATGGCGATTTTTATTAAAGGATGGTTTATGGCAACAGGTGGTCAACGATAAATATTTACCATAATTTTTTGTGGCTACTTAGCTAAGAATGACTTCACCTCTCCAATCAGCAGCTTCACAGATCTGGAAAAACTTGCTGAAATCTTTACCATTCATTACATGTTGGATTAGATGGAAACATGGGAAGGGCTCCTCCTATTTAATTGGTTTGGATAATATCTTGGGAATCGACAACTCCTCTTTAATTTCTACAGATCTTTGAGTGGCACTAAAGGATAAAAACATTTGTTATTTATATCAAGATTTTGTTCAGTCCTTTTTGGGTTACATAACAAATCAATGGAAATCCAGTGCAGACTTAGATCTCATGGGAAGCGTGTCAGTAGAGTGGAATTCTTACTGTAAGGCACTCATTCTATATGGGATCCAACTCCAGCCTAGAGAGGACAGGAGGTGATCACTCCAGTGTTATCATTGTTAAAAATGTTTAAAATGCTTTGGCAAAGGAATACTGGCCGAATCAAACAACAGGATGGCGAATAAACCTTTGGTCATGGGACCTGGCACACAAAATCAAACTCTTTACGTGGCTGGTTTTAGAGAATAAAATTCTAACTTGGGAAAATATGAAAAAAAGGGGATGGGAAGGTCCAAGCTACTGTCCTTTGTGCAATTGGGATGAGGAGACAGTGTTTCATTTATTTGTAAGTTGTTCATTCACACAACAAATTTGGAATTCCTTGTCAACAATTTTCAACTTTGCTATAGTTTGGGGAGGTAGCACTCTAACAAATTGTTTTGAAAATTAGCTTAAGATGGAAAAAACTCGACACACACTACTTGGATTGACTTGCTGCTATATTTGGTTGGCAAGGAACAAATGCATCTTTGAATCCCATTCATCGACAGTTCATGGAGTTGTTTTTCATATCCGAGGAATGGTGGAAGCAACGAGTGCTCGATTTTCACATTCACCTTTTCTCAAAAGGAAAAAAAAAAACACCTCATCTTACTATGCATAAAATTTGTTGGTTTGATGGTGCTGCACAAAATAATGGTACTCGAAGTGGAGTTGGGGGTATCATAAAAACTGTGGGGAACACTATCTACAGGTGGACTTTCAACTGCGGGATGGGATCAAACACTAGGGCATAACTTCTTGGTGTGTGAGCCACCTTATCATTAGCACATAGATTTGACATTGAACATCTTCAGTTGCTTGGGGATTCAAAGACAGTGGTGGAATGGTCAAATTATGAGTGCAATCTACATGTTATTTCACTTATGGGCTGGATGAGAAGATTAGGGACCTCATCGCACTCTTCAATGATATTAGATTTGACCACATATTCAGGGAAGAGAATGTGGAAGTAGATCTACTTTCAAAAAAAACACTCTAGGTTCTGGAAGGGAGGATCCACTTCAACAAATGGTAGGATGGCAATGAGGGCCCCCCACTATCTCTTCGTCTCTACATTTGATATAGATAGTATTTGGGGGATGTCTATGATTTCATTTTATTTTGAGTTAAAACTGGTACTATCTTGTAATCATGGCTATAGTCATTTTGCACTGTCCTCCACTCATTTGGTCTCTAATGGATGATAATATCACTAGATGAAGGCTATAAGTAGTAATTGTAATATAAACTCTTTTACTCTCTTTGAGAACAACATATATATAATATATATTGAGAAATTTTCTACTGAAAAAAAAATCCCTAAGTGGCTCATTCACATACACCTGGCAATAAAACAGTCGAACTAATAGCGGTGAACCAATCGCACCGCCTTTCCCAGTAGAATCCCTACGCCCACGTTATAGTTCAACTCAACAATCCTCTTACTCAAAGACATGGAAAGCCTGATGGAACTTCCCTGCGCTTAATAAAGGCCATGCTTTTTTATTCATTGGTCATAGTTTCATATAATTTAGATTTATGTGGTCAAGACCGTATATGCGACATCCTTGAATGAAGTCGTTCAAGTGTTAGACAGAGGAGAGGCACACTTTTCTGTCGACTCCACGTTTCCTTTATATAGAGTAATAACTTTAGAGTGTTGTTTATCTCACGCTTAACTGGAATATATTTGGGTCAAATCTATCCTCTGGATAGGTTGGTAATCAATAGACAGGGGAAAAAATATCACTATCAAATCAATCATTAGCTGGAAACATGGGAATGGCTCCTCCATTTTATTGGTTTGGATAATATCTTGGGAATCGACAAGTCCTCTTTACTTTCTACAGAGCTTCGAGTGGTACTAAAGGAGAAAAACATTTGTTATTTATATCAAGCTTATGTTCAGTCCTCTTTGGGTTACATAACAAATCAATGGAAATCCAGTGCAGACTTAGATCTCACGGGAAGCCTGTCAGTAGAGTGGCATTCTTACTGTAAGGCACTCATTCTATATGGGATCCAACTCTAGCCTAGAGAGGACAGGAGGTGATCACTCTAGTGTTATCATTGTTAAAAATGTTTATAACGCTTTGGCAAAGGAATACTGGCCGAATCAAACAACAGGATGGCGAAGAAATCTTTGGTCATGGGACCTGGCACACAAAATCAAACTCTTTACGTGGTTGGCTTTAGAGAATAAAATTCTAACTTGGGAAAATCTGAAAAAAAGGGGATGGGAAGGTCCAAGCTACTGTCCTTTGTGCAATTGGGATGAGGAGACAATGTTTCATTTATTTGTAAGTTGTTCATTCACACAACAAATTTGGAATTCCTTGTCAACAGTTTTCAACTTTGCTACAGTTTGGGGAGGTAGCACTCTAACAAATTGTTTTGAAAATTAGCTTAAGATGGAAAAAACTCAACACACACTACCTGGATTGACTTGCTGCTATATTTGGTTGGCAAGGAACAAATGTATCTTTGAATCCCGTTCATCGACATTTCATGGAGTTGTTTTTCATATCCAAGGAATGGTGGAAGCAACGAGTGCTCGATTTTCACATTCACTTTTTCTCAAAAGGAAAAAAAAAAACACCTCATCTTACTATGCATAAAATTTGTTGGTTCGATGGTGTTGCACAAAATAATGGCACTCTAAGTGGAGTTGGGGGTATCATAAAAACTGTGGGGAACACTATCTACAGGTGGACTTTCAACTGCGGGATGGGATCAAACACTAGGGCATAACTTCTTGGTGTGTGAGCCACCTTATCATTAACACATAGATTTGACATTGAACATCTTCAGTTGCTTGGGGATTCAAAGACAGTGGTGGAATGGTCAAATTATGAGTGCAATCTACATGTTATTTCACTTATGGGCTCGATGGAGAAGATTAGGGACCTCATCGCACTCTTCAATGATATTAGATTTGACCACATATTCAGGGAAGAGAATGTGGAAGCAGATCTACTTTCAAAAAAAGCACTCTAGGTTCTGGAAGGGAGGATCCACTTCAACAAATGGTAGGATGGCAATGAGGGCCCCCCACTATCTCTTCGTCTCTACATTTGATATAGATAGTATTTCGGGGATGTCTATGATTTCATTTTATTTTGAGTTAAAACTGGTGCTATCTTGTAATCATGGCTATAGTCATTTTGGACTGTTCTCCTCTCATTTTGTCTCTAATAGATGATAATATCACTAGATGAAGGCTATAAGTACTAATTGTAATATAAACTCTTTTACTCTTTTTGAGAACAACATATATATAATATATATTGAGAAATTTTCTACTGAAAAAAAAAATCCCTAAGTGACTCATTCACATACACCTGGCAATAAAGTCGAACTGATAGCGGTGAACCAATCGCACCGCCTTTCCCAGTAGAATCCCTACGCCCACGTTATAGTTCAACTCAACAGTCCTCTTACTCAAAGACACGGAAAGCCTGATGGAACTTCCCTGCGCTTAATGAAGGCCATGCTTTTTTATTCATTGGTCATAGTTTCATATAATTTAGATTTCTGTGGTCAAGACCGTATATGCGACATCCTTGAATGAAGTCGTTCAAGTGTTAGACAGAGGACAGGCACACTTTTCTGTCGACTCCACGTTTCCTTTATATAGAGTAATAACTTTTGAGTGTTGTTTATCTCACGCTTAACTGGAATATATTTGGGTGAAATCTATCCTCTGGATAGGTTGCTATTCAATAGACAGGGGAAAAAATATCACTATCAAATCAATCATTAATGGCGGATTTCAGTGACCCTGTTTCTATTTTCATTAACTGGGAGAATCCAGGGATATGATGCCATTGCTTGTTTATGATATGAATTGAGACATCTTCTGTCGCACTCCATCGGGCTCGTTGTATTCCAAGTGCGGGCTAGTTGGCCTTTGACGGCGATTCATATCTAATTGAGCTACCATCCTCCACAGTTCAAATCACGATGTGGTAAGTGGTCGTTCGCCATGTCTGTCAAAAATAGCTTTGTCTAAAATGGTACTGTCCTTTTTAAGGATGGTGATTGTTTGAAGAAGTTGCCACTCAACTAAGTCCTCGGGGAATTTTTATGCACGATTTTACGCAAGATGGAAGTTATGTCATAAAATTTACTAGTATAATAATAAAAGTTTTATTATGAAATTGTTAGCATTTTAAAATTTATGGAGATTCAAGTTTGGTCATGGAGAATTGATAATTTTTTAAATCTTGTGTAATTTAATTTAAAGAAAAATAATTGAAGTTATTTATTTTTAATTTTTTTATATTTATTTATTTATTAAAGAATGGTAATATTTTACTTAGAAAATTTGAGAGTGAGAAAATTCACAAATTACACACAATAATAATATTTCTATTACACATGTCCAAAAGGGTTGGAGCCAATGGTGGAAAGCCAAGAGTTTTTTTCGTTGGGCAAGGTTCAATTCTCGCGAGGGCTTTACCTCAAGCCATGGGGGCACCTTGAGGTAGTGGTCGAAAGTGTGGTTGCACCCAGAAATACTATATTAAATGGTATTGTGACCTGTGCACACATAAGTTGATCAAAGCCCATCCTCATGTCCTTCAAATTTTTAGCCCGCAAGAGTGTAGACCAATTGGCAAGTATCGTGTAAATGGAAGGAAATATGTAAAAATAGGTCTCAAGGTCGATTCTCACCTCAATTTACTTGTGCTCCATTCTTGAGGGCCACCTGGGGTTATAGTGGTAGCTGATAATACATGAATATATAGTTAGAATAATATTTCTATTACACACAAATCAATATACAATACATGAATATATAGTTGGAGTCAGATCCAACTAATTCTAAATCTAGGTGGAGATGTTGAGAGAATATCTCAACTATCTTTAACAAAGCAAACCAAATCTCCTAAAGTAACAATATTTCAATTAATCATGGCATTTCACCATTAGCAACTCTACCACTTTGCAATCAGTAGGTTTCCGCTCTTTTCTTCTCCACACTTTCGAGCTACCTCTTGATCCATTTAAAGTACAACCACTTCAGACCATCATTGACGTATTTGCACGATTGACACTTCTTGACTACTCCATAATATAGCCTCGACATTGAATTTTCCTATGGATACACTACCATCTGTGAAATTCCCGTGAATAAGAGAAAATTTCGACAATTATATAGGACAATGATCTGATTACTGGATATTTTCAGGAGTCAATCATACCACTGACCTTCTTAAACACACATACAATAATATATACATGGACAACCTGTAATTGATGTTATTGAAGTTTGAAGCACAACATGATCCATCAACATATAACATAATATGCATAACCAAACTAGTGAAGTGTTCCGGTGACACCGAAGTACGTCAAGAACCACTAATTTAAATTATGATACTATGTTCGTTGATTGGTTTTGCAATATAAAATTCTTACAAACCAAACTAATACTAACACACTAAATACACAACAATTATTATAAGCTACCCCTCTTTGCTTTTGACCAGAATTAACAAGTCATTCGTTGTATGTTGCATTGCCTCTTTTGTATGTAGTGATGGATGTTCGCATGCAACAAATTGATCTTGGTTGCAGGGTAGAAGTAAGCAACGTTCTTTTTGACCCATTGGTCTGTGAATGACTGGTTGGCCGCAACATTGACAATATATTCATTCATAACACTCATAATGACCTCCACGAACGACAATAAAGTGAGCTTCCTTGCCCACATATTTTTCTCCAACGCAATGTGTGACGGAGAAGAGATTCACTATTGTTCGAGGATCAAGCCCTGTTTGGCATGCCCTTGTGGCTCTGACTCGCGATGCTATCAAGCTCGTGGCATTGAATGACGTGTATGCTCAGAAGTTTGAAAGAACTTGGAAATTATATCACCAAGTTCAAACATCGAATTAACAGATGCCACTACCTTCCCTACTAATTTTGATCGGAACACCTAATTCAGATGAAAATTTTGTAAATAGAGACCATTAACAGATTGCTTCATAAGCTATCGGGGATGTGGATCTATAGATATCACGGTCAACAATCATTTGCATGGAACTCACATGGAAATTCGCACAACAAATTATTCTACCCCCAATCATACACACAGACGTGCACTCACACCCTAACCTATGTACAACACAATTATCTCACATATTCCACATTTTTATGGCCATCTCGGGAGGCATTTAAGCCAGAATCGGCTTTGATACCACCTTAGAAAATTTGAGAGGAAACATAATTCACAATTTACACACACGAATAATATTTATATTACACGCAAATCAATATACAATACATGAATATATAGTTGGAGTCATATCCAACTAATTCTAAATCTAGGTAGAGATGTTGAACTAATATCTCAAGTATCTCTAACAAAGCAAACCAAATCTCCTAAATTAATCATGGCATTTCGCCATTATTCTCCAACAACTTTAGCATTAGGTCATTTAAGTGAATAATTTAAAAAATAAAATACTAATGTTGTATGTTTCTTAATTTTAAAAATAAAAACTAATCATTTAAATAAACACAATTTAAATTTATTTAATAAAATTTTATATACAATTTTAATCAATTCTATTGTGAATTGTAACACAACATTCAATTTATAATTTCCCCTCAAACATTATTCATTGTTAATTAATATAAAAATTATTTGAATGTATACTTATTACTATGTTACATTATATGATATTTTTAGTTTTAAGCATATCTTATAAATTTATAAGCAAATTCAAATTAATTATGAAAATGTGTTTTAATGATATTTTAATATAAATTATTTTAATTTTAAATTTATTAAATATAAAGTTTTCTAAGAAAAATTAAAATAATTTTTTTCATTAAAACAAATCTTCGTTAATTAATTTCATTATTATTATACATATATCTAAAAGTAAATACATTTTAGTACTTTATATGAAAAATATACATAAAAAATAAATGTTAAAGTAATTGTAAAACATAATAAAAAGATATTTAATAATAGATTTTAAGATAATGTCTAACATAAGTAATAATATGCACATTCTTTCCTGGACGGGGAGCTAGGGATGCAAGACACATTTGACTTTGTACTATTTGAGCAAGGGTTAGTCCGATGAATAGATAGGAGGTGGTTCAAGGTAATGACATAATTAATTGATAATAGGTGAATGCCACTCGAGACGAGGGGGGTGAATGCGGCCTTTAATTCTCCGGTATGGTAGGTATGCACTCCTTCATTAACCCGCACCTCAAATTCATCATGATCTCGACCATTTTTAGTTTCAATGATACCAAAGAGATGGTACTTCACACAGGACCACAACTCTATGATAATGGAAGGACGATTCGTCTTTGCAGCATCATTTTTCTTAGTGGCATTCCCTTTCCGTTGCAGACTCTCAACATGATAACAGAGGGGATCGGGCTCCCCCATTGCAGATATTCTACTCAAACATTCACAAACCCCTTCATCTGTTGGTGGCTCTGACCTCCCTCCTATTTACCTCTGTCAACTTGGATTTGGCAATGCTGCTGGGTAGGGTTTATCGTTGTGGCTATTGTCGAGGACGTCAGAATCAGGCCGACCCTTCCATCTCTTGAAATAATATTCCAAAAACTCTTAGTATGCAGGTGCAACAACATGCTCGGGCTACGACCAATGACTTATGGGAGCTAACCCCACCTCATATCTACAAGGAAAGGGAGAAAGTTGAGGATGTAGTTTGTCTATAAATGAATATCGTCCACGATTGGAAAATTGACATGGAAATTGTTAGTTGGGTGTTGATGTTTGGACAACATCGGGAATACGTTCTCTTAGATTAATAATTAATAATATAATTATTGATTATTAAACAATATATATAATAAGTAAATGATAATAATAAATAGTTATTGATTATCCAAGGGACACATCCTTTCATGGATGGTCACCATATGTTCTCTATATATGGAACACTCATCATTGTAATAATATAGCTCATATATCTATCGAATATACAATATCATCTCATATGAAAAATAAACATTGTATCAGAGCGACACTGGCCTCGAATCCCTCATGGGAGGGCCCAAGAAAATGAGAAAGCTAGCTTATGTTTTGCTACATAGAAGCATATTCCTTCAACAAAATGCAATGGAGATCATAGATCGAACGACATCCGTGGAATGTGAAAAGGATGTTCGTTGTTGGAGATATTTGAGAAAAAATTCCATGGGACAGTTTTTCCTCCCCAAAAATCAGTTCGTCACATCGCACTTGTGACAGAAAATTTGACTCCTCACAGATTAGTCATCGTTTGGAGGATGAGATGAAATGGTATTGGGCGTCGATAAGGTATAGAGGGCCTCCAACATTTTCAACCAAGGAAGGAAAAAAGGCCACAAGACTGTTGTTCCTCCCGAGAACTTCCCCGTTTATATCGTTCATATGA
>ML781804.1:963815-989500 GCA_009831015.1 Picea engelmannii
TGCATTAGCGCGAGATATTAAGCGTGTTAGTTACAGCAAGCGCCAGTGCTAGGGCTTGGTTGGGTCGATAGGCAGACTATCGATTCCTTGTGCAAGTCAAAATTCATTTCTATCAAAGGCACATCATCTTCTTTTATCATGTCGTCCACATCATTTTCTTGTATTTCAGCGTCAACACGAGCATTGTTTCAATGTCCACTGGGTCAAAAGTAACGGAAGCTTTCGATCTATTATCTTTTTTATACAAATTTGATGGTGTATATTTTACAATGCCAAAATTCTCATGACAAACATTTTTCATAATATTACTGGATTTATTATGCAAGCCCCTTCTGGCTGTTGTCGACACGAGCAAAGAAACTTAGAGTGTCTTCTTCTTTTACGTGCAGGCACCCCAAACAATTAGCATCCATCTGTGTCTATTATCGGAGTGTTAAAATGGGAGAGTAGAGTGATATAAACAAATATTCTATTGCTTACAATATCAATCGAATGGACTCTATTATATAGAGTGTACAGGTTGTTATTAGATCTAACTTATTCTAAAGATAACTGGAGAGGTTGAGATAATATCTCAACCACACACCAAACTAGGATCTCACCAATCCAACTCTCTAACAACCTCTTAATAATAGGATCACACAACTCAAGTAGAGATGAACTCTACCTCTCAATACATTAGCAAGAACATTAGATAAGTAGGAATTATATATTCCAACACTCTCCCTTAATGACTACTTATCTAAATATCTATGTGGTCATATCTTCGTGTGCTTCCTCTTGTACCTGCATCTGATTATTGACGTCCATATAAAAAGAAATCCATCTACCGGAATACAAGGGTCATCAGCCGCTGTAACCGCCAGTTCTATAGGAATCCTTTTCAGCTACATGGTTCATTCAACCATTCTTCCTCATAGCTCCCCCATCATTACATCATCATCAACCTAGGTTTTATTTCGGCTTACCCATAACCGTGCTCTGGGTTTTCTCGGATTACCCTCAACCATGCACCAGGTTTTCTCAAATTACCTGTAACCATGCTCTAGGTTTTCTCAGATTACCCTCAACCATGCACCAGGTTTTCTCGGATTACCTATAACCATGCCATGCTCTGGGTTTTCTCAGATTACCCTCAACCATGCATCAGGTTTTCTCGGATTACCTGTAACCATGCTCTGGGTTTTCTCGGATTACCCTCAACCATGCATCAGGTTTTCTCGGATTACCTGTAACCTTGCTTTACATAGTGGTTTCTAGATTACCAGGAACTTTTCACATTAGGGGGTATACAATGGCTCAGGTACATAGAATTTTCTAGGACCACTACATCAAAATATCCTAGTCTTACATTCAATTACATGTCTCACAAATAACATAACTATGCACACCTTCAAACCAAAAAATATCAGTAACAATACTTGTAAAATCATAACTCAATCACATTTCTCACAATCAACTCTTTGTGAGTCCGACAGAATGGGCACGTACACCTCACTTCGCTATAGCATCTCCATGTAGTGTTATCAGTTACGCAACAACAATCCTTCTTCACCTAACTTTCCACAGAGGGCGCTCTTTTCTGCTATGATCTGAACATAGATGCACAATCCAGTGGGGAATCTGAGATTTCCTGTCACTGGAACACTCAATTGTGGACCCTGATATTCGAGTGGCAGCGATTTCAAGCGCCCAGCACACAGCAGCAAACAGGCCAAGCGAAAGTATCGATTATTTAATTCACCACATATAGCAATTACCCACTATGTAATTCACGGAGTGCCCAGGTTTACGTTGGTCAATGCAAGTCAAATTTACAACTCCATTAAAATAAAAGTTCATGCGGTAACTGCCATTACCATCCTCCCGATGCTGCCATATCACAGAAACAAACATCAAGATCGCTCTAGAAGCATAGGTGATCGGCGCATGATAGATAATATCGCCGATCAACAGAAAAGTGGCAGGAAGAATCTCGGCAGCCTCGTGACAAACGTACTTGAAATAAGGCGTAAAGAGAAACCCGCAAGCGCCGAGTACCAGAACCAATATGACGATATCAACCGCTGCAGAGGAGGATTGCTCGCAGAGAGGATGAGTCAACAGATTGTTGGGATTATGCTGCTTCCGCTAGCGGTGGTGATTATTATGTCGTTAGAAAGTCGCCTGCTCGCTGACGGTCAATGAATTGGCCATGTTGCAGTGCTGCTCGAAATCCTTGCAGAACTCGATCAAACTACGGCAGTCAACCATTGAAGCGGACTAAAGCTACAATTCATGAGAATTAACGGCCTTTTTCTCTGTAAGTTCTTCCTTCAGGAACCCTGGTAAGCCGAATTCCGCCGAATTTGAGCTCGCGCGAGTCGCCCTAATGCGTCGGAGACAAATTGAAGAATGGTATTCGACGTTGATACAGCCTGATCAATGAATTAAAGGAGATTTATAACGATATCAGGTAGAAGATATCATCATTTTCCGACTCAACAAACACCACACCACGCATATAACAACACACATTCAACTTGCAGCTCCACGCACACAACGAGCATAACAAAAGTGGCGGCCCTTTTTAACAGCTTCATGCCCCTTTCACAAGAGGACAATAGTTTCCTTTCACAACAATGACACAACTATCCTCTCCTCTCCACATGTGCCTGGGCACTCCCGTGAGGGAGTCACGCCCAGCCCTGACGCTCTGATACCATGTTAAAATGGGAGAGTAGAGTGATATAAATAGATATTCTATTGCTTACAATATCAATCCAATGGACTCTATTATATAGAGTGTACAGGTTGTTATTAGATCTAACTTATTCTAAAGATAACTGGAGAGGTTGAGATAATATCTCAACCACACACCAAACTAGGATCTCACCAATCCAACTCTCTAACAACCTCTTAATAATAGGATCACACAACTCACGTAAAGATGAACTCTACCTCTCAATACATTAGCAAGAACATTAGATAAGTAGGAATTATATATTCCAACACGGAGCAAGTCGACTCAGTCGACGAGAAGTTTCCATCGATCATGCTTGGCTAGCCAACAGATATATGGTTATATTATCTATTGGACTCTTCTTCCCTTAAAAAGAAAGAGGGCATTCGATTATTCTCCAGTGGATATGTCAACTTGGTGCAATGATTACTGCACAGAAAGTCTCCGAACTTCATAGTATCACAACCTGAGCATTGCGTATTACGTCGGCTCAGGAAATTGCAAATCGATCCAAATATAATATTTTTTGCCAACGTTCAGACTGGTCGGGTCTGGTTTCATTTTTCTGAAGTCGATTTGCCAACATTCACACGGGTCGGGTTTGGTCACCATTCTTCTTGTTAGATAGGAATCATTTCACCGCCTGAATAACGGAGCAGCTGTGGCCGTCTTGACCCTTCAAGACTCGAGGATTAAGCACCGCTTTACTAGTTTGCCTTAAATTGCCCAATCGGTGGCCGCCTTAACCTTTGAAGACCACGAGATACCATTACCGCCTTGATTAAATCTTTTCTAAAGATCAATTAAATCTTTTCTAAAGATCAAGGGGGGCAATTTTTGGTTCTATCTTATTAATTAGGGAATCTATGTTAGTGTATAAATACTTGAAACAGATTGTAATCTCATGCATCTTGAAAGCATTTTTGAATGGAATTTGTTATTTTGTATTTGGAGGTGTGGTCTATGTTTATATTTTTTTTTTTTATTGAGTTCGTAAACTCTGTTCGGGGTTTCTTTTTTTGGGTCATCCGCCATCTTATGTGATAGACCCGCTCACTTTCCAAATGCCGAAACCCGAAGTGTTGGGCCCACAGCATGTTGACATTTTGCGATTCGGGAATAGTTGTTTTGTTTTCTTTTTGTGTCGGGTGTTTGTAAACGCCGATACCCAAACTCCGATAAACCTTCATTTTTCCACATTTGGTATCAGAGCCTGCAGTCCATCTTGCTATTGCTTAGTTCAGTGCAGATAGTTCTTGTTGGTGCCAAATTTTACCCTGTAGTTTTTCCTGTGCAAATTTTTATTTGATTCCTTTCAAATTTTATATAAATGGCTGCGTCTCGTAGTAGTTCTTCGCAGGTTCAAGTACCTGTCCTGAGCGAGAAGTCATATGACTCTTAGTATATTCGAATGAGGACGATTTTGCATTCTCAGGATTTATGGACTTATGTTATTGATGGTTATGTTGAGCTAGCCGATGCAGCAACAAAATTGGCTCTCTCTAATGCTGACCGTGTTTTGCTGAAGGAAAACAGAAAAAATGATAACAAGGCTCTTGGATTAATCCAGCAAGGATTAAATGAATCCATTTTTATGAAGATTTTTAGTGTTGCATCTTCGAAGATGGCTTGGGACATCCTTGAAACCTATTATCAAGGTGTGTCCAAGGTGAAGACAGTCAAGTTGCAGAACTTGAGAAGGGACTTCAAAAATCTGAAGATGAAGGATAATGAAAGTGTTGACACTTTCACGACTCAAGTGATGAGTGTTGTGAACCAGCTTAGGCAGTATGGAGATGGTGTTGAGAATAAGAGAGTTATTGAGAAAGTGCTGAGAAATTTACCTAAGAAGTTTGAACCTGTAGTTGTACCTATAGAGGAATTTAAAGATTTAAGTCAAATGCAAATTGATGATTTAATTGGTTGTCTTGTTGCTCATGAATCTAGGATATCTAGATATGAAGAAGGATCAATGGAGCATGCTTTTAAATCCCAACTGCATGTTACCAGAGGCAGAGTGTTATAACCCTAAATTGCACCATACAGGCTTACCTGGCATCAGGCCATCTCATATCCCTTCTTTGCCAAAGCACTACTGAACAACTCTTTAAAAATCCTCTTTTATAAGGGCCCACGTGCCCTACTCCATTACTGAACGCGTGTACACGTTAGCTGACCTAAAACAACCCGCATGGACCGACAAAAGAACGAAAAAAGAAAAGTTGCCGACGGAACACACAACTTTGGGTGAGTTAACTGAAACTCCCGGCCATGCATGGCCGAGGGTTCGTCCAAATACCTAGCTTCTTCTAGCCTATAAAATAAGGGCTAGGGGTCCCATTTGGAAGAAGAAAAATATAGCAAAGAAACTCTGCCCATTTGCATATTCCCATTGTCCCAACCCTTTAGCCATCCTTGTGCCAGAAGAGATATGAAGCAAAGAAGTTGGAGGACAGTTGAAGAGGAGCCCAGGATCAGGTTCGCAGAGCAGTGGCCGGTCTCAACTTTTTGTAAGTTGACTCATTCAAAGTAATAAAGAAAATGCTTTTCCCGTCCCAATTCATGAGTTATTCATAATTTGTTAAATACATGTTTGAATCTCTAACCTGTTAGTCTCTAGGTAAGATGCATGTATAGTTGTTGCTTGTCTTGTATGCAGGTCAACGTTGGAAAGGAGAACTGCGAACAAGTGATCAAGTGCGACAAGGGATTGACATCAAATGCCTGGAACAAGGTAGGTTGATCTAGCCATGTTTTACTAAAAAGAAATAGGATTTAAGTCTGGGGACAAAGGTAGAAAGTAGATTTTCTCTAGGTCATATCTACATGCAAAGCATAACTCTATTTTCTAGTCCGTAAGGAGATTTCCCTCACAACAGAATTGACGATCATACTGGGGAAGTCTCTAGGGTTCTTGGAATTTTATTTTTTGGGTAGTTTTTAGAAAAAGACTGGTTTTTCTTGCTGGTTTTTTTAGTTTCTGTAAAGTTTGAGCTAGCAGAGAGTCTGGTTTTCCATACTAGCTTTCTCTGATTTGCTTGACTGTGTTTTTTCGGGACCCACAGAGGTACACGCTGCCAACATAAGGTCTGCACGCGTGTACCCACGCCCTACTCTCTTACAGCCCACGTGTAAACGCTAGCTGAAGAAGTAGCAGTAGAGTGTAGATCCCAGAGAATTTTTGAGGCAGTCATCCTCTTCTCTGTCAGAATCAGACATTCTCAGGGGTTTTCTGGAGTTCTATCTGAGTCTTGGTTGTTTGTAGTCTTATCTCAAATTGTTTTTCTTTATGATTTTTTCCTTTCTTGGTTTGTTTTTTTTTCTGTTAACAAGAGTGTCCAAACCTGCAGGAGATCTTGTTTATCAATATCAGTGGTCTCTTCCTAGTCTGGGTTGTCTATTTTTGTTTTTTATCAGAGTTTAGATATACATGTGGCCTGTACAAGGTCAGCCCGCATGTACACACCCTCTGGCTCTATACAGCTCGCGTTCGCACGCTGGCTGTTGCGTTATCAATAGCATGCTTGGGCAGGATAGTTTTTGTTGGGGGTAAGGCAGTCATCCTTTCCCTTGATGAGAGTTATACCTCTCAGGTATTTGAATCTCTGTCTTAGCAGTCAGTAGCTTAGGATTAATCTTAGCCTTAGCTTGCTTTTTCTCATTTTAAAAATCTGTCATCAAATTTTTTTTTTAAGGGTTTTTAGACAAGTGTGAGAGTCATTTTTTAAAGTTGATAGTGTGTGATTTGTTGAAGTGATTCTTTGCGATCTGCGATTAGGCAAAAATTGTTTTTCTTGGTTTTTACTTGTTGTTATTTTTCCGTTTTGCTTTATCAGTATTTAAATAAATAAATAAATAATTCTTTTCATTTTCTTGTTTGGTTGAAGAGTGTGTTTCTGCATTATTAGCCAGGGAAAAGTCGTTTATTTCATAAGTTTTTGCAGTTTACTTAGATCATAAGTAGCTTGTAGTCAAGTGAAATTTCTTTTGAGTTTACTGTCCAAAACCTTAGAAAATTTAAAAATATATATATATTTTGAAAAGTTGTTGAAATTTTGCATTAAGTAAAAGTTTTTGTTTCCAGTTTTTTTATTCATTTTTGCTTTCATCTTTTACACATCATCAGTTTCACTTTCATACCCCTTGACATAAGACAAAGCCATAAAATTAACGCTAAATCTAAAATTTATTAGACTTTTATGTTTGTAGGGTTAATCAACTAGTTCAGGATTAGGGCCTTGGATTAGGTTGGAGAGGAAACTCTTCAAGGCCATTTAAAATAAAACATTGGACTCTGAGTTAGGGAGTGTCTAAGTCCGGTATCGTGAAAGTTATCCGGGACCCCCCTCTAACATACAGGATAAACACAAGGTCGCGTGCAGAAAGGTAGCGGAGATAACCCCTCCAAAGTTAGAACAATCGTAGTGGAGAACACATATAGAGGGCTTGTTTTGGGATTATGTCGATTACATTTGCCACGAGGCTTCGTGGGTCTCGAATCCATTCGAGGTCCTCAGATTTCTTCCGGACCACTTGCTTTTGATACCCTTGACAGGTTTCAGGCTCGATACCCCGCTCATTGTGGTCTACCCGACTTTCGGTTGTACCCGCCTGGTGACTGTTTGCGTGCTGGCAACCTAGTTGCCTATCTTTTTTAGGGACATACATAGGTGACTGCGGGGGTATACCGCGGTACCTAGGACAGACATCGGGCCATGCTTTGCAGAGTATACCTGGAGGGTGCTTCCGTGTTCGAGTTACACTTGCACCGGTAAGTTGCTCTAGTGTTGGTTGTTGTAATTGTTCTTCCAATTAATTTAGTGTTTGCTTGTCTTATCTTCTAGGGACTTTTTTTAGTGTGTGTTACTTTTGAACATTTAGACTACCCTAGAGTGTCTTTGATATTCTCACACAGTGGAGGATCACGAGCTCCACCGGTCATGAAGGCTTCTTGGCCTGCCACCGGTTACACTGGAGCCACCCCTGCCACCATTAAGGCGAAAGCTAGACCAACAAGGGTCTTTTGAAGGAACCGGATCATAGGAAATTGTGCCCAACCAACTTCCGGAGGAATCGACCATTTTGGACCTTGGAGCAAACGCTCTTGGCCCGGTTGAAACCCCAACCACTGAGTTCTTGGCACCTTTCACCAATTCAATTTTATGAGCACCAGACAGTGTTGCACACAACAATGGAAACAAAAGTTGTTACTCCTTCTGAGAATTCTTCAATTCCCACTACGGTTGTCACCATAGGAGAGTTTTCACCTCTTAACCCACCGTCACCGGTCCGATCCACCATGGTCTTGACCGCCTCTACATCTCATAGTGGTCTGATCCCATCTTTGGTGGCAGCCACAACCGCCGTCACACCAAGTGCGACAGGCCTTTTGTTCTCATACGGGATGCCTAGCTCGGGTACAAGTCCTGTACTTTCCTACTCCACTTTACAGACTTTAGGTGTGGGGGCAGGGAGCTCTAGCGCTCCTCTGCAAGGTCACATGGGGGGCACTCCTACTCCTTTTAACGCTTTCCCTTATAGAGGAGGTCATATCCCTCCTTCGTCCCCTTCACTCGGTGGCTCGCATCAACAATCCACTAGGTAACCTACATACCATAGTTTATTTGGAGCGGGGAGTCAAGAACCACCTTCGCATAATATGCTGGTAGGTTCGACACCATTTTCTTTGGCCGGAACGTTTGGTAACAACGTATTCTCGTCAGCTTCTTTCCTGACTAGGGACAATCCCAGTTTTGGACAATCTACTCCTATGCAGGGTACTATTCCTGCACAGGGGGCAAACCTAGGAACTTCTTCCGTAGTAGGGATCCATTCCTTTGTCCGGAATGTCGATCTGGGGTAATTCTTTCCACAATCAATGGAACCCTGGACAAAATACTATGCCTATCCCCATGGGACCGACATGGGGCAACCCTTCCCAAATTCCTTCGAATGCAATGCATGCCCAACCATCTATGTCCTATTTGGGAAATCAACTGATGATGTCTCCACATATGAAAAATCCATACACTGGCCAGGGCCCTGGTTTCTACCAGAATTCGGGCCAGCAACCAAACTTTTCCTAGCAACCTGGTGCTAGTCAAACTCCAGGCCCCTTTTTCCCAGGTTATCACCAACAACCCAAACTACCCTTCTTAGCGACTTTGCACTTGCCAGATTTGACAAGGCTGTTGAATGACCCTATTTGTCACGATCCACATTGGCCTCCTATGCCGACGAAGTTGCCTTCGGACATTTCAAATTTCGAAGCCAAGCCTAACAAAGATCCAAGAGATCATGTGACTACCTTCCATCTTTGGTTCCCATCTAACTCATTGAAAGATGACTCCATATAGTTGCGATTGTTTCAACGTACTCTCATTGGGAGTGCCGCGAAATGGTACATCAAGATCGATCGCTCAAGATACTCTTCCTTCGGTGAGATGGCAATGGCTTTCCTAAACCATTTTCAGTTACCTGTGAGATAAGACGCTGGCATAGAGTTGTTGGCCAATTTCGAACAAACGACAACGGACCATATCTCTGATCACATCTAAGAATGGAGACGCCAAAAGAGTCTAATAAAGGTGCTAGTCCCACCAGCATTCCTGCTTGAGTGGTTCCTTAAGTCTTTGGTCCCATAGTTATCCAAAGATGTCGCGACGTCGGGAGTATTCTCTGAAGAAGACGCCATCATGAGGGATCAACAATTTGAGCTCATATATTCTTAGTCTGGTTTATTATATAACATCTTGCCAGATGCACCATGCTCAATCCTTGATAAAACTAGCCAGAGAGCTGGACCACATGCCGATGGTATTGTTGGTTCAGCACAAACAAAGCCCGCTGAGCAATTGACGAAGCAGTTGCAACAGTTATCTATACAACACACAATGGCCAGCCAAACCACTACTTTGGCTTCTCCCCCTACCAAAACATCGGAGGTACACACAGTGCAATCGACTAACCCAAAGGCGACCCAACAGCCTGAAGGAAAGAAAAAACAACGAAAGAAAGGTAAGGGGGATAAAAAACCCACCGATAATGCTGGCAAGGACAACACTGAGAAACGAAAGGCAAGGTATCCATGCAACTTGTGCGCGGAAGACCACCCGACCCATCTATGTCCTCGGCTTGCAGAAGCCCAAAAGTTTGTGACATAGCAATAGCCTGCTGTGTTAACCAATCCATTTCAACATGGAAAAAATCTAACCCAAGCCTCTACAAGCACAGAAGGGGGTAGCCAAGAATCCTGTCCGCCTGCGAACAACCCTGCATCCGTGAACGTATATATGGTTAGGGGTGATGCTTTTATATCGACTAGAGTGCATGACTATAGTAAACCAGGCACTTCTGAGAAGGGTAAAGAAGTTGAACTCCCATCTCTTCCTCTACAGATTGAGAAGACGTTGGACAAAACAATGACATGCATTCCCAAAGGTGCATTCAAAAAAGCTTCTCATAACCGAAACGCAAGGACCGCCCAGAACTACTCTGTGGTGGAAGATTTATCACAAACCCCTTGTGCGATGTTTGCTTTGGAGGTCCTCCAAAGCTGCCCTTCCTAGAGGAAATCTTTGTTAACTGCTTTAGGATCTACCGAGACTTGTAATCCGGGTACAATTATGCTAGATACAACTGACTTAAAACCTCGTATGCCTTACCACGTAGCGTTTTAGATAGTAGTGGCTTATCCCACGAAAAATTTTACTCGGAATATCTTCCGCACAGTGGTTGATGAGGGCGCCTCGACATGTGTTATATCATTGGCATGTTGAAAGGTTGTTGGCCAGCCCGTTTTGTCTCCGTCACCTACTCTCCTCACTGCTTTCGACGGTCGTTCGTTTCGACCACATGGTATCGTTCCTTCTTTCCCCTTGCAGTTAGGAGGGAAGACCGTGTGTGTCGAAGTAGAGGTAGTCGATGCTCCCCTCGACTATAACCTATTGTTAGGAAGGAGTTGGACTTATGCCATGCAAGCTGTGGTTGCTATAGTTTTTCGAGTCTTGTTGTTTCCACACGAAGGCCGGATAGTGACCATCAATCAATTGTCCTTCTCTAGACCTGACCTCGCTTTAGGGGCATCCACGGTCCCGATGACTGATAATCCTCAACTAGGTGTCGTCAACGTAGGGTTTGGTTTGTGCCCATCTTTGATGGGTACCTTCGATTACCCGCCCCCTCAAGGCGATATCAAGTTTATATCCAATCACCATAAGGTTGAGATTTTTCAAGTTTCGTCGTTCCGCATGACTTACTTCGACGCTCCGTGGTCACTTCCTTCCCCATCGACCATGATGGATGGGACAGGGCATCCGAGTATTTCCATGCCCTTGTCTGCAGCTGAAGTAGCGTACTCTTTAGTCCAGCAAACTTCAGCGCGCACTAATCCAGCTCCTGCACAAGCGTTAGATCCTCTTCTAGAGCCTATTTGGGCTCAAGGTTCTCTCACTCACACCGATTCATTAGACTTAGTCTTGTCCTCTGATGAAGCAATAATTGAAGCAATGAATAATCCGGATAAAACCTGGGAAGATCTTCATCACAGATCATACTTCCTCCCAGAGTTAAGCCGAATTGAAGCGAGAGAATTCATCGTGACTATGATGGGATATCAGACTTGTTCTATTAATCCCTTAGCTACACATGAGGTTTATGCTGAGGGTAATATGGAAACTATCGCTGAAACCTTATCGATCAATATTTCCCAAAACCCTGGCGTCATGGAGAATGTCTTCGTCAGGGCAGGCTGCTCCCCCGAGGAGATTCAAATCTACACAGATCTTTTCAAAGAATTCTGCGATGTTTTTGCCTGGTCTTATGAGGAAATGCCAGGCATCGATTCAAAAATAGTTTAACATGAAATCACAACGTATCCTGATGCCAAGCCGGTTTGGCAGAAGCTTCATCTAGTTGATCCTAAGAAAGCATCAGCCATTAATATTGAGGTTGAGAAATTTTTAAAAGCCGGGTTTATCTATCCTATCCATTTGACCCAATGGGTGTCAAACCCCGTACTGGTCAATAAAAAACAAGGCACGATTCGTGTGTGTATCGACTTCCGTGATTTGAACAAGGCATGTCCCAAAGATAATTTTCCCACACCTTTCATCGACTAGATCATTGATGAATGTGCGGGTTGCGAAGCCTTTTCTTTCATGGACATTTTTTCGGGATATAATCAAATCCAAATCAAAACCGAGGACCAACACAAAATGGCATTCATCTGCCCTTGGTGTACCTTCGCATATCGTAAAATGCCTTTTGGTCTCAAAAATGCTGGAGCCACCTTTCAGCGGGCCATGTATTTTTCTTTTCATGACCTCAAGCATATAGTCGAGGCTAATCTAGATGATTTAGCATCACGATCTCCCAAGAGAACATATCATCCCACACACCTCCGACTTATCTTCGAACGTTGTCACTACTTTTGGATTCACCTGAATCCAAACAAATACAGCTTCTGCGTAATGTCAGGATGATTGTTAGGTTTCATAGTGTCAACAACAGGGATCATGGTCGATCCTCTCAAGGTTGAGGCAATAATTCAGTTACCCCCCCCATGCACAATCCTTCAACTTCTGAGTCTACAAGGCAAGGCGAACTTTTTACGACGCTTCATCGCAAAACTATGTCGAGATCACCAAGGGCTTTATGCGCTTACTGAAGAAAGATGTTACTTTTTACTGGGACGATGCTGCTCAACGCTCTTTCGATGCATTAAAACATGCCCTCACAACTGTCCCTCTACTCCAACCACCTAATTATAACAAAGATTTCTTATTATATCTGGCTGCAGCAGAGTCAACTATTGGCATGGTTTTAGTTCAGTAAGATGACTTGTTCTCAGAATACGTGATCTATTACCTGAGCCGAGGCCTCGTAGGACCGGAACTCAATTATTCTCACATCGAAAAACTTGCGTTGGCAGCAGTTCATGCTATTCAATGGTTCCGTCATTATGTTATGTTTCGCAAGACCACCATCATTGCCGTTGTGAATCCATTCCAGTACATGTTGACACAACGGGTAATAGATGGAAAAATCAGTATATGGATAGTCATACTCTAGGAGTTTGACTTAGACTTCATTTCAACAAAGTCCAAAAAGTCATTGGTCTTCGCAGAACTTATTTCATAACTTCTGGTTGAGTCAGGTGACATTGTGCCTGAAGAATCACCTATCTGGGGAGATATGTTTTTTATCACATCTTCGGACCCCTGGTATGGAGATATACTTATCTATCTCTAGACTTTGAAGTGCCCCACCACTGCTTCTCGTGATGAGTGTTGACGCATATGCCATCAAGCTAAGAATTATCTCATAATCGATGATACATTGTATCAGAGAGGTGTAGACTGTATCCTACACTGATGTCTCACTCATGAGGAAGCAGTTATTGTGCTTAACGATTTCCATACTGGATCTTGTGGCGATCATTTTTCTGGGTTGGCAACAGCCCAAAAGATTCTACGATCAGGTTACTTCTGGATGAAACTTATCAAATATTGTATCAAATCGGTCAAGAAGTGCCATCCATGCCAAATCTTCTCTTAGAAGATGAGGGCACATCTCGCTCCCATGTTTCCTGTCATCACAGTTGGTCCCTTCACCAAGTGGGGGATTGATTACACTACTTGCAACCCCCCTTCAGCAAGGGGGCACCGTTGTATCATCATAGCTGTAGACTACTTCACCAAGTGGGTCAAAGCTATGCCAACATTTAAAGATGATGGAGAGACTGCAGCTCTCTTTTTATTCAACCATATCATAGCAAGGTTCGGTGTCCTGAGGGAGATTGTCACTAACCATGGCAATCACTTTCAGAATTAGATGATGACTGAATTAACATCAAATCTTGGGTTACAGAAAGAACATTCATCACCCTACTACTCCCAAGCCAAAGGGCAAGTGGAAGATGTAAACAAAACTCTTAAGACTATTCTACAACGAACTATCAACTCAGCCAAGTCAAATTGGCATTTGATGTTATACTCGGCATTATGGGCTTACCGAACATCTGTTAAGACTGCAACTAGTTTCTCACCTTTTCAACTCGTTTACGGGCTAGAGGCAGTCTTTCCCATTGAATGTCAGATCCCATCTCTAAAGTTAGCAGTACAATTATTTCCAGACACTTCTCCACTCAAAGAATGGTTAGTATACCTTGAGTAGATCAATGAGCAGCGTCGTGATGCGGCCCTAGCCAACGAGGCTCACAAACATAAGGTCAAGTGTCAATATGATAGGTCTATTTGTCCTCGGATTTTCTCTGAAGGCGACCTTTTTCTGGTCTATGACCAAGATAAGGACCCCCTGGGGGCGGGCAAATTCAAACCCATGTGGTTCAGACCTTTCATCATAAAAGAGGTATTAACAAAGGGAACTTATCATCTGGTTGATTTTGAAGGGAATGCTTTGGCGGAGCCTAGAAATGGGCTCTACCTCAAGAAGTATTACTCATAGGCAGGTCACTATGGGTAACTTTTTGTAACATATCTATAGTCTTTGTACTATTACTTTTTTAGTTTCTTTTAGTCTTATGGACATGTCGTTGATATTATCTTTCGTCACTATGGTAGATGTCAAGTGATTCCGAGGTGTTTGTTGGGTATGCAGATGGTTCTAGTCGGCACACTCGGAGGCTTGCCTCTGCAGCTTGGGTAATCTTTACACCTCAAGGCCAGTTATTATCTTCCGGAGGTATATGTTTAGGTGACACCACAAATAATGTTGCCAAGTATAGCGCGGTTATTGAGTTGCTTCGTGACACTTTGTCATTGGGTATCTCTCGTCTCCAGGTCTATCTCGATACTCAACTGGTTGTATCTCATTTAAACAGAGTGTACCGGGTTCATGATCCAGATTTACACCGATGATTCCTTAGGGTACATCTCTTAGAACAAAACTTTGATTATATTACATATTTTCATATTCCTAGGAGATTAAACCAAGTTACAGATACTCTAGCTAATCAAATTTTAGATTGGCATCTTGCACACATATGAAAGAACATTAACATAAGAATGTAAATATGTTTTTGCACACATGATCCATAAGACACAAAAGATCAAAAAAACATATATAATATCATAAAGTAACCAGAGTACATAGATGGACGCAAGTGCCTCAAAAATAGGACCAATAATGAGTCACAAGGCTTATGCCCTCAAAAAATATATACAAGTAGTGCTCGTGGCACATCAAAATGTCTAGCTAAAGTCAGGGCATGTGGGCCCTGTTATATTGGTCCACAACATTTGCTAAACATCAAAACAATCAGACGCACGTCCGTGGTGCCCCCACTACATGAGGCTGCATAGATGGTGGCAGGTCCTCAATCTCTGCCATCGGGACCGTGCGAGTGAGCGCAATAAATTTACGTTCAACTCATCTCAATACCCTCTCAGCCTCCCCAGCTGGAAGATCTCCTACTACTGTTGGTCCCCCTGCGGCGGCAGGTGCGGCCCCTAGCCGAGGACGACGCTTGTTCCTCGCATAGTCAGTGGGTCACACTGGTCCCACATCTGCACACAATGAAACACATATCCATCAAATACTCTGGCATAGTAAAAAAAATGATATATATAACAAAACAACATAAAAATTACATATACAACAAAAAAAAACTACAAAGGTGGAGACTTGCCCATCTCCCCTCGCTCCTCACCAGGAGGTACTCGTATCTCCGAGTCTCTCGAAAAATCAATCCCGGCATAGGGGTAGTCCTCTATAACCGGGATCTGTCGTGACAGCCATGCAAAAAAACATCATTGAAGGACTCATTGGTCCTTCCACCACCCTGTCGTGACAGTAGTACTGCCCATCTACACACAGCAGGAAGAGAGGCCTGGTGTCCTCGTACTACTACTCGAGGACTAAAACTCGAAACTCTCTAAAAAAAGAACGAACACAGAATGGTCCCGAACCCAAAGTTCCTATGTGTCTGCAAACGACAATCTATCAATTGCCTCTTCATACACTCAAGCAAAGTGGTACTCCAATAAAAAACTTGTGCATTTAAGCACTGGACTGCACAGTTCATCTATGCGTGGGACGCCTGATGTAGAGCCGCAGAACCAGTAATTCACCCAATAAGAAATACTATCGCCTGTAGTGATAGATTAGTGATCTTGCTTATAGGCACCTGTGTTCTCGTGCAGTCCATATCGTCTTCACAGTATAGACCTATCAATTCCACTATGTTATGTGGCTCTGCAAGAAAAATCTGGAAATTGATTGGTTCCCCTCTCCTAGAGAGGTCAATCAAAAAGTAAATGTCTTCGACCGTGGGCACCAGTGACTGCTCCTCTAACATGAATGCCTCTGCATCCAGATGCCAGTAGTCAACCAAGGCATTCAGTAGCCTAGGTTTTGCCCACATGAAATGACATAGAAAAAAATTGAGTAACCCACACTGCATCAACGTAGCCACAACATTTGGGTCTTCCCTGACCAACTCATTCACCTCTTCATGCTATCTTTCTCTCCAATGGACATACATCCTACAAAACAAAAAGTTCAGGAAGGTTAACCCTTGCTTTTGAAGTCTTTTTCATTCAATAAGGGGGCCCACGCGTGCTGTATTGGCGACAGTCACGTGTACACGTGGGCAGATTTTACTCTGCCCGAATGTACACACGGCCTGTTCTAAGACATGATGCGTGGACCTAGGGACGACCTTTTAAAGGTCGACGCCCCCCTAAAAAATGAAACCCAATGCACAAATAAAGACATAAAATGCAAATAAAGGGAGTTTGTACTTACTTGGTCCAGACAGAAGTTCGTTTCGTCCACTGTAGCTCTCAGAATCGCCACTTTAATCAAAGGGGGTCTTTTGGCTCCAGAGTCAATTTCAAAATCAACAATGGTGATAATGAGCTGCCAGCCTCTATTTATAGACTTTTTGGCCTCTTTTTGTCACTTTTTTTTGCCTCCCTTATCATTTTCTTTATACCAAAAAACATTTAGAGTGATTTAGGAGTTGCATAGAAGGGATTTGATCGGGTATTGGGACAATTTTTTTTCAGTTTTGAGTATTTTTTGACGGTCCGTGGAAATTTTTTTCGACGATCAACTTGAATATATAGGTTAGGTTTCTACCCTGATTTTTGTATCTCGTTGTATTTTTCCTTTGCCATAGGATCGATCCCATCAGGTTGTGACACAGAACCATCATATCTGCTTTAGAAGTGTCGCAACTTGGTGGTAGAGATTACCGGAACATGGATACCCTAGGTAGATCCTGGTTGCATTATGGTATTCATGCTATCTCTAAAAACACTGTAGCCTCGAGAGTCCTTGTAGTTTTTCCTGAATACGAGTTTGAGCCTCATTTCCATGATTCTTCTTCGCTCTTGACCTCACCCTCAGGGCTCCCAAAAAATAACGGGTCTTCTTTTAAGCCCTTTTTAGACCCTCTAAATATGAAAAGATTGTCGAGCGATCTAGTGACCTTTCATGCTCATTAAACTGAAATTTGAAGTCACGTATGTCCGGTAGTAGTTTACCCCTTTTTCAGTCCAGATGGTCAACTGTACAAACAAAGATATACTCTATGGAACTTCAGCTCTATAAAAGAGTACTCTTAGGTATAATTTTATCCCTTTTTCGGACCTAAGGGACTAAACTTACGAAGAAGGAACCCCCACGGAGTCCATAGTTAAGCTCTTTTTAGACTCCCTAAAATTGGAAATATCGCCGAGTGACCTTATTCTTTCACACTCGTTAAAATGGTCCAGAAGAACATTTCTGACGGAATCCATAGTTAAGCTTTTTGCAGATTCCTTAAAAATGAAAAAATGGCCAAGTGATCTTGTCCTTGTCACACTCGTTAAAATGGTTTTGAATAGACGTCTTGTCGGTGCTAGTTTACCCCTTTTTCGAACCGACTAGACTATCTTCAAAAAAGGTACCCCAATGGAGTCTCCTTTTATGTTTTTTCAGACTCTCTAAATATGAAAAACCACCGAGCTTACCTTCTCTGGGCTCGTTAAACTTACATCGAAGGACATTACCATTGTGTGTTTTATTAACCGCGTTTGCATACCTTATACGCCAGCATTGTAACAGTTTGTTTCTACGTCTTAACACCCTTGGCCCCCAGAGGATTTTTCTCGAGTATCATTATACTAGAACATCAGTCTTGTCCTTGTGCCTTGAACTTGTATGTTTGCAACACTCGTTCCTCCATTGTAACGTAATATTCCTTTATTCCTTTTTCCCAAAATTATTGAAAAAGACAAAAGAATTAAATATACCCTAAAAAGAGGAAGGGAAAAGTGTTTTCTTTATTGGCAGCATAATGAGTCGCCCTTGGATAAAGCACATATGTTCATTTGTTCATCAAACTATGGGATGTAGTACGACCTTAGGAAGCTATTCTCGCTATATAGAGTTGTGTCCTCCATCGTTTGGTTATCCTTCCAAACATATGGAGAGTTTGCATTGCTTCCTGCTTTGTAGACTTATGATTAATGCCATGTTGCCTGAGTCTCATCATTTGTCGTGCTATTGTCCAAGGGAAGTTTTTCACCAAGCCTGAGTCGGCCCCTCTGCAATTTGTCTCTTGCCCTCATAACCGGCCATCCTGAATGTCCAATCAAGTCCTTGTTCGAAATCAATGAAGCCTTCAGTTTGATCATCAAGTCCATGACCAACGAGCCGTCGAAGACCTCCGGGTAGTGCAGTCATACACTCATATTACACTCCTACCCGAGTTTTGAAGATTTTGAAGTAGTTGCTCGAGCTCTGAAGACCTCATCTCCAGCCATCAGGCCGTATCAACTTCTAGAAGATGGATACTCTATATGTATATCTTTTTGATTTCGAGATGTAGCTCTGCTATGTATTGTTCATGGCTACTCTTTATATAAGTTATATGACATGGATCTATAATGTATTTGATTGGTAGCCATGATTCTATTTTATCCCGAGCATGGGTATGCCCGCCTCGGTGAGACATTTGTTATTTTGCAGATGGCGCCTCCCAGTTCCTGATCCTTGGGCTCAATCGTTCGACACATCAGTAAAGATTGGTAATGTATTTCGGCCATTAGATGCTCTTCTGACCTCACACATTAGGGGGCATCTGTTATAACCCTAAATTGCACCATATAGACTTACCTGGCATCAGGCCATCTCAGATCCCTTCTTTGCCAAAGAACTGCTGAACAACTCTTTAAAACTCCTCTTTTATAAGGGCCCACGCGCCCTACTCCATTAATGAATGTGTGTACATGCTAGCTAACCTAAAACAACCCGCGTGAACAGACAAAAGCACGAAAAAATGAAAGTTTCCGACGGAACACACAGCTCTGGGTAAGTTAACTGAAACTCTCGACCATGCATAGCCGAGGGTTCGTCCAAATACCTAGCTTCTTCTAGCCTATAAAAGAAGGGCTAGGGGTCCCATTTGGAAGAGGAAAACTATAGAAAAGAAACTCTGCCCATTTTCATATTCCCATTGTCCCAACCCTTTAGCCATCCTTGTGCCAGAAGAGATATGAAGCAAAGAAGTTGGAGGACAGTTGAAGAGGAGCCCAGGATCAAGTTCATAGAGCGGTGGCAGGTCTCGACTTTTTGTAAGTTGACTCATTCAAAGTAATAAAGAAAATGCTTTTCCTGTCCCAATTCATGAGTTATTCATAATTTGTTAAGTACATGTTTGAATCTCTAACCTGTTAGTCTCTAGGTAAGATGCATGTGTAGTTGTTGTTTGTCTTGCATGCAGGTCAGCATTGGAAAGGAGAACTGTGAACAAGTGATCAAGTGCAACAAGGGATCGATATCAAACGCTTGGAACAAGGTAGGTTGATCTAGCCATGTTTTACTGAAAAGAAATAGGATTTAAGTCTGGGGACGAAGGTAGAAAGTAGATTTTCTCTTGGTCATATCTGCATGCAAAGCATAACCCTATTTGCTAGTCTGTAAGGAGATTTCCCTCACAACACAGAGGCAGTGAAAGGTGGAAGAGGAGGTCGATCTTTTGGTCAAAGGGAATATAGAAATGAATCAGAGTCTGAGGAGAAGTCCGAGCAGTATCCTCCTAATTTTAGAGGGAGGAGCAGCCAACCCTGGTAGCAAGAAAATCAAAGGTATGATAAATCTAAAGTTCAATGTTATTATTGTAAGAAGTTTGGGCATTTTGCTAACAAATATTGGAAGAAGCAGGCAGATTCTAGAAATCAGTCTGCACATATCACAAATGAGTCTGAGGATGATCAAAATCCTATGTTCTTGACTTGTAATGTCACTCAGGAAAGTTCTAATGATATTTGGTTTTTGGATAGTGGTTGCAATAACCACATGACTGGTAATAACGATTTATTTTCTTCTATTGATACTAGTATTCAGTCTGAAGTAAAACTGGGAAATGACTGTAAGGTTACAGTTAATGGTAAAGGTGTAGTTCTAGTTTACACTAAGAATAATCAGAGAAGAAATATTGACGATGTTTATTTTTTGCCTGGTTTAAAATGAAATCTTATTAGTGTTGGACAACTAATGGATAAAAAGTACAAAGTGTTCTTCAAGAACAAGGTATGTACAATCTATGATAAATTACCCAACAAACAGTTGATTGCAAGAGTAGAGATGACCAAGAATAGAATGTTTCCACTTGTTTTGAGAAATGATTTGAGTGGTTCTTTGAATGCTTATAAAGATGGAAGTTTAGATGAATCTTGGCTATGGTATTTGAGATATGGTCATTTACATTTTGGTGGCTTAGATCTGTGACAGAAGAAGAAGATGGTAAAGGGTTTGCGTTGTATTCAACAACCTGCAAGCTCTTGTGAGAGATGTATACTTGGGAAGAATCACAGAGAGAAATTTGTTGCAGGCGTTTCCTACAAAGAAAAAACTCCATTGGAAATTGTCCACGCAGATTTGTGTGGACCTATGCAAACACCTTCTTTGAATGGTAGTGTTTATTTTATGAACTTTATTGATGATTTCAGTAGGAAGACTTGGTTGTATTTGTTGAAGAAGAAATCTGAAGCCTTTGAAGTTTTCAAGAGGTTTAAGTCTATGGTTGAGAATGAGAGTGGTCGAACCATTAAGATCGTGAAGTCTGGCAGAGGAGGTGAGTATAAACTGAATGAATTCATTGAATTTTGTGTTTTTCATGGAATTAAAAGGTGGTTTACTACTCGATATACTCCACAACAGAATGGAGTGGCTAAAAAGAAGAATCAGACCATTATGAATATGGCTCGAAGCATGTTGAAAGAGAAGCATATTTCAAATGAATATTGGGGAGATGCGATTGTTTACTCTGTCTATATCTTGAATAGAAGTCCGACCAAGACCATGAGGAATCGTGTACCTCAGGAAGCCTGGGAAGGTAATCCTTGTAATGTTTCTTATTTCAAAAATTTTGGATGTGTAGCATATGCGCATGTACCTGAAGAAATGAGGAGGAATTTGGATGACAGAAGCGAGAGATGTATCTTTGTTGGATACAGTGAAGAGTCTAGGGCATATAGACTCTACAATCCCATCACCAAGAAGTATGTAATCAACAGAGATGTTCAATTTACAGAAGAGGAAGCCTGGGATGGAAGTATTGATAAATCTGTTTCAGAGGGAGCTGTGTTACCCCGTGAAGATGATGATGGAGCTGAGCAGGATGAAGGAGGTGGATAGTTGGTTCCACTTGCACATACGCCTGCAACGAGAAGTCCTACAAGGGAAGCACCAAATATCAACCCATCTCAATTTAGTACGCCAAGAACTCATGAGCGTGGTGAGCCATTTGGGCATGGTGGACATCAAACAGATTCACAAGTAAGTAGTGAATCAAATCCTACTTTAGCTTCATTGAAAAATAGATTTAAAGGTCAGAAGACTAGAAGCTTAAGAGAATTATATGATTAGAATGAAGAAGTAGATCAGGTTTCAAATTTTGCATTAATGGCATGTGATCCTGTAAGTTTTGATGAAGCTGCTAAAGAGGATGTCTGGATAAAAGTAATGGATGAGGAGATTGATTCCATTGAAAGAAATAACACTTGAGATCTTGTCGATTTACCTGAAGGTAAGAACAGTATTGGTGTTAAGTGGGTTTATAAGACTAAGCTAAATGCAGAAGGTGAAGTTGAAAAGTATAAGGCAAGACTTGTAGTTTAGGGTTTTATTCAACAACTTGATATTGATTACAATGAAACCTTTGCTCCTATAGCAAGAATTGACACTGTGACGATGTTCTTAGCTATTGTAGCTCAGAATAAATGGATCATGCATCAGATGGATGTTAATTCTGCATTCTTGAATGGATGTTTGGAAGAAGAGGTTTATGTAAGACAACCTCTGGGTTATAAGATTGATAAGTATTGAGATAAAGTTTACACGTTAAGGAAAGATTTATATGGATTGAAGTAGGCATCTAGAGTTTGGTATAGAAGGATTGATGAGTACCTGATTAGTGTTGGATTCAACAGAAGTCCAAGTGAACCAACTATGTATACGAAGATAAACCAAGAAGGTAAAATTTTGATTGTCTGTCTGTATGTCGTTGACTTGATTTTTACTGGAGATTTTAAAAATGCCATGAAAACAGAGTTTGAGATCACTGATTTAGGATTGATGAAATACTTCCTTGGAATTGAAGTGGATCAATCTGATGATGTCATTTTCATTTGTCAAACTAAATATGCAAATGAAGTATTGAAAAGGTTTAGAATGTTGAATTGTAAACCAGCAACAAAACCAATGGAAACTGGTACTAAACTTAGCAAATATGATGCGAGATCATATGTTGATCCAACTTTGTATAAGAAGTTGGTTGGAAGCCTTATGTATTTAACAACAATGAGACCTAATATTATGTTTGTTGTAAGCTTAATTTCCAGATTCATAGAGACTCCGAAGAGTACTCATTGGCAAGCAAGAAAGAGGATCCTGAGATACATTGTTGGAACAACTAATTTTGGTATCCGATACACATCAAACTTGAACTTTGAGTTGATCGGATATACTGATAGTGATTTTGCAGTTTCCATTGATGATAGGAAGAGCACATCTGGTTATGGGTTCAGTCTTGGATCTGAACCAATGGCATGGGCATCAAAGAAACAACCCATAGTGACTTTATCTTCTACTGAGGCAGAGTATGTTGCAACATCAACAACTGCATGTCAAGTTGTATGGATGAGAAGAATCTTGAATGAATTATTGCATGAGCAGAATGGTGCAACTCATCTTGTCTGTGATAATAAATCTGTCATTGCACTATCAAAGAATCACGTTTTTCACAAGCAGAGTAAGCACATTGATATGAGGTATCATTTCATTCGAGAGCTGGTAAATGGTAAAGAAATTTTTGTTCAGTTCTGCAGGTCTGAAGAACAATTTGCAGACATATTTACAAAGTCTTTCGGAAATGAATTGTTTAAAATTCATAGAGATAATATTAGGGTCTGTAAGTTGTAATGCATTGTTAACAACAATCTTGTATTGTATGTTTCTGTTTGTTTTGTTTTGAAATGATTAAGAGGGAGTATGTTAGATAGTAATCATTTCACCGCCTGAATAATGATGCAGCGGTGGCCGTCTTGACCCTTCAAGACTCGAGGATTAAGCACCATTTTATTGGTTTGTCGTAAATTGCTCAATCGGTGGCCGCCTTAACCTTTGACGGCCACGAGATACCATCACCGCCTTGATTAAATCTTTTCTAAAGATCAAATGGGCAATTTTTGGTTCTATCTTATTAATTAGGGAATCTATGTTAGTGTATAAATACCTGAAACGGATTGTAATCTCATGCATCTTGAAAGCATTTTTTAATAGAATTTGTTGTTCTGTATTTGGATGTGTGCTCTCCATTTATACTTTGTTTTATTGAGTTCGTAAACTCTGTTCGGGGTTTCTTTTTTTGGGTCATCCGTCGGCTTATGTGATAGACCCGCTCACTTTCCAAACACCGAAACCCGACGTGCTGGGCCCACAACTTGTTCGCATTTCGTGATTCAGGAATAGTTGTTTTCTTTTCTTTTTGTGATGGGTGTTTGTAAACACCAATACCCGAACTCCTATAAACCTCCATTTTTCCACACTTCCGGTAATCATTTAAAATCTCGATTGCAAATCGGACACTTCTCAAGTAAAGCCTCCAAGCACCGACCACTAATTTCACAGTGGCACCCATTAATGTCGATAGCACTTGCATCTTTCCATATATCAAACAATAAGAATGAATCACCCGCCCGACCATCCCCCCACCTTTTTGTTTGCACGTATCTTTCAAAATCTAAAATCAATGGGTAGCAAGCAATCTGACAGACGTCGACTACATCGACGCACTTTCGAAGTAGACAATTCCATGTCCAATCGTAGAGTCGATGGTTTCATGTCAAATTCATATGGGTGTCATCACAATGTACATAAAATTGAATTGGTCGAAGCCAATGGCTGGATCGGAAGGAGATCTTCATGGACGCATTTTTAAAATTTGGTCAAAGAAAAGAAAAAAACAAAACATAAGCTGAAAACTATTTGGATCAGATGCTGCGACAGAATTGTGAAGGCAGCCAACACATGTGAGAAAGATTATCTTCCAGGAACTCGACCGGAAATTTGACCAGCGCTTACTAGGGTTCTCAGGATCTCGGTCGGCCATGAATTCTCTTAGCTAGTCGATTATGATAGTCGGCACCATCGTTAGGTTGCTTCTCAGTGGCTATCGACTACCCTAGTATATTAGTCCACTTGATGTCGACTTGGTTCGATTTTGATGAGTTGTAGTTGCGTGGTTCTTTGAGAAGTATCTTTACAACATTCATGAATGTAAACATTCTTGACAACCTTTTTGGAAGTTTTTTTTTTTCTTGTCCAGACTTCTCTTCAACTGACGTTCGCGAGCACAATTATTTCACACAGTATCCATGTTCCATGAGCATCTTCAACAATAAACATCCACAAGCATATAATCCATGTTCTTTATACTTTTCTCGAGCATCATATTCAATATCATGAACAATCAATTCATGAGAAGTGATCGATGTCTTCTCCACCATAAGTCATCAAGGAGCAATTCTCTTTTTCCTCTTCTTATCTCTCCATTGTTTTCAGGCAAGTAACAATTTGCAGGGGTTTTTGATCACACACCTAACTCAACAAGAAGAGATAATTTAGGGAAGGAATTCCATTCCAAGTTTCTATTCCATATTTAAGGTTATTTAAAGGTGAATGGAGGTTATTTAAAGGTGAATGGTTGGAGCAGTTGCACCCACTTCAACTAATCTTTTGTTTAGTTACATTTGCCACTAATTACACACATTTACTTAGCTTTATCCACTTATTACATATATTCTTTCTTTATTACATATTATCGTGTAGTCTAATGTCTAATAACATATATGTGATGACTATTAGGGTCTAAGAGGCCCTCTCAACACGTGCCCTCATGGCCCATATGTTGTTCTACAATAGTTGTTGAAATAATGTAACTGCGAAGAGCATTCTTATTATTGGATTAAATCCCCATTGTGGATTAATCATTATTATTATTTTGTTATTGGATTAAATCCCCATTGTGGATTTAATCAGGTCATTATTATTATTATTGTTATTAGATTAATCTCCATTGAGGATTAATCATGTCGGTAATTGTATAAGGACCAAATCCCCTCTTGCGGATTGGTCATCGGACATTTATAAAGTGCAGAATAAGAAGTCGGCCCCAACAGTTATAATGAAAGGGCCAAAATTAATCAAAGGTGGGTTTACCCACCCAGAGTGAGAGGTCGGCCCTGCCAGATGGTGACTCTTTACACGTGCTAGATTGATATAAATAAGAGGCTAGCACCTCACTTCTTACACACACTTCACTTGCTCATGTTCTTATGAGGCAAGCTGCAATTACAAGTTGGTGAGAGAAGAAGAAGGGTGGCGCATCTCTTGAGGAGGACATTTTCTATATTGGTTGAGTTGTCTCTTGAACATTGTATAAGCTATTTAT
>ML781804.1:994475-1097883 GCA_009831015.1 Picea engelmannii
TTCTTATTATTGGATTAAATCCCCATTGTGGATTAATCATTATTATTATTTTGTTATTGGATTAAATCCCCATTGTGGATTTAATCAGGTCATTATTATTATTATTTTTATTAGATTAATCCCCATTGAGGATTAATCATGTCGGTAATTGTATAAGGACCAAATCCCCTCTTGCGGATTGGTCATCGGACATTTACAAAGTGCAGAATAAGAAGTCGGCCCCAACATTTATAATGAAAGGGCCAGAATTAATCAAAGGTGGGTTTACCCACCCAGAGTGAGAGGTCATCCCTGCCAGATGGTGACTCTTCACACGTGCCAGATTGATATAAATAAGAGGCTAGTGCCTCACTTCTTACACACACTTCACTTGCTCATGTTCTTATGAGGCAAGCTGCAATTACAAGTTGGTGAGAGAAGAAGAACGGTGGCACATCTCTTGAGGAGGACATTTTTTGTATTGGTTGAGTTGTCTCTTGAACATTGTATAAGCTATTTATGATAAGGAAGTTTTTGCTAGGTTTTCTTCCCCTAGAGGGTTTCCCAGGATAAATATTGTGTCTCTTGTGGATGTGTATTTCTTAGTGATCTTGTTCTTATTATGCTCTTATCTTTATGAAATGCAAAGAACTATAATAATGGCATAAACATTAACAATAGTGAGGACCAAGGTGCTCTTAAGGAGTGTGTAGATAAGAGGAAGAAGGTCTTTTTTGAAAATTTGTTTGCAATTAATTTATCTACCAATCGATAAACCTATTTAAATAGAAATTTTGGGAAGAGATCATTGAATGATGTAAAAGATGCAAATAACAATCTGCTCGAGAGAAAGATTGACATACGAGTTTAATTGTTGGGTGAACTATTTTTCCATGATGTTGTCTAATGGTTGTGACCTAAATTGAAGCACTTATCAATTTCTTCACATGAGATTGTATATACTATTGACAAGGCATAGAGAGAGCTAGAGCCAATGGAATTGCTCCCAAGTGTGTTCACTAGTTGTTATATACGTTCACCTAAATTATTTGGTTGCTTGATGCACTCTATGTGAGATATATGGAAATTGACTAGAATCTTGGTAGCATCATGAAATATTGCAGTATAACTTTTGCAGAAATTTCTTCTATAGGATTGTCCCATTCGTTAGAGTAAAATGAAATATTTGATCACCGATCACCGTTCGGTCTCGTTATGCCTTAAATTTTAAATACCAGGGTTATTGCCTTGAAGACAGGCCCTGTTTTTTCAAACGCTAGATGTTGGATCGACTTATGCTAGATCTAAATACTAAATCATTTTATCTCATTTCAACATTCCTTATAATTATTACTAAGGTGGTTATAAAGGTCTGAGTAAAGTTCTGATTCTATGTTTTTCTTCTAGAACAATATATGTATATATATATCTGTACTTTCTTCATTGTTTAGGCCAAAGGGTTGGTAGGATTTTTTAGATCACGTGTTGCATACATAGAACTGTAAGGGAAACTGGTGTAATAGTCGGTGTTCCTACCTCAGCTACAGATCTGCCGCTACACCGTCTATTTAATGGAAAAGAAAATGTAGCATAGTTTACAAAACTTAGAAAGTTGTTCCTGGCATTATCCATATAGTTATATTAATGGAATTTCAGCATAACTTCCACTCCCCATATGCCAATCTCAGCATTGGTTTCACTCAGAAAACAAATAAAAAAAGAAAATAGCAGTGAAACTAATTTAGAGGAGAATTCTTCCAGAATTTAACCATGCATAAATCCTTTTAACTATCATAACTAATAAAAGGACAATTCTATCATTCGTTCAGATTTAATAAATACATGACATCATATATAAAATCATTTGAACAGAAAATGGAAATCATTTCAATTCTGATTTAACAAATATATTGCAACAGATATAAAATCATTCAAACAGAAAAGGAGTAGAGCAACATATATGAACCTGATTGCGAGAAGACAAAGGGAATAACCACATTCCTCCCAACCATAGAACAGGGAATCCAAATCACTTGCCCAGTTCACCCCCTAACATGACCATGAATCCATGAGGGCTAACTTGGAACTCCTCCCCAACAATGTCCTTCAATTCCAACAGTTATCCTCTTGCCTCACACTTGCTCAGCAGTGCTCATAACAACAAGGAAAATCTGTTTCAGCAGACTACTCTTGCCTCACACTCAATCCGTAGTGTTCATAACAGCAAGAGAGCTCAAAAATATTTTTCCCCAGCATACTTGGCATCGTCCTACCTCCTCACATATGCTATATATCAATTTTTCCCAGGTCATTTTCCCTCCCTTAGGGGGGATTTTCGCAACTTTCTAAACCCCTGATTTTCAGGGGCTGCCAATGGCCAAATCTCTGATTTTCCACTTGTAAAAATCAGCCAAGAGGTAGTTCCAACTTGTTCTCCACTCATGGAGTCATGGTCAGCTGATTTTAATATGGTTGTTCCATTTGTCCTCCTGCAATTAATATAAATATTTTGTTTTTATACAAGTTTCATAGTCAAATAGTTAGTTGAGTCCCAATCAGAACTCTGCCCAATAGTCATAATAATTAATTACAAATATCAAATTCAAAATTTGGAATTGCCATAAATGGCAAAAATTTTCCAAATTCGAATTTACTAAAAATGGAATTAAATTTCCAGCAAATTTAAATTTCAAAAATATTTTATTTTTGGGAATATCACATCCTTTCTCCCTTCAGTAAAACACTGTCCTCAGTGTTCGTTCCTTTCTTGGAACAGGATTGGATGAGATTTCAGCAAATCTCCCTCCAACTCCCAAGTGGCCTCCTCAGGACTAAAGTGCTTCCATTGCACCTTTACCTGAGCGACGACTCTATTCCGAAGTGTTATTTCTTTGGTCAAGAATGTGCAGGGGTTCCACGTGGAACTCGCCTTCTGGTTCTACTTGCACCAAGTCCCAATCAATCCTATGAGTAGGGTCATGAATATACTTTTTCAACAAAGAAACATGAAATACATTATGAATTCTTAGATTAGCTGGAAGTGCAAGTTGATATGCTATGGGTCCAATTCGAGCTAGTATCTCAAAGGCCCCACAAAACTTGGGTGCCATCTTGGCACATTTCCCTAACTTCAACGAGCTTTTTTGGGCTTTGAACTTCAAATAAACATGGTCTCCTACTTGAAATTCCAAGTGTCTTCTTTTCTGATTTGCATAGCTCTTCTGTCTGTCCTGTGCTTCTTTCAAGTTTTGTTGTACCTTCCTTACCATGTTCTCCAATTCTTGGAGCATCTCTGGTCCAACCATGAGTCGGTCAGCCAGGCTATCCCAGCTAATTGGAGTTGTACACTTTCTGCCATACAATATTTCGAAAGGGCTCAACTTAGCTAAAGTTTGGTACCCATTGTTATATGCAAATTCTACCAGGTGTAGGTAGTCTTCCCACTTGTTCGGTTTTGTTCTTACATACATGTGGAGCATATCCTCTATGATTTGGTTTGTCCTTTCGGTCTGTCCATCCATTTGGGGATGATAACTCGCACTGAAATTCAAATTAGTATTTAGCCCTGCAAACAATTCCTTCCAAAAAGTGGATGTGAATTTTACGTCTCTATCTACAATCACCATTTTAGGAATACCATGCAGTCTAAAAATTTCTTACATGAATATTTCAACAATGTTTATGGCTTTAAAAGTAGACCTTATAGGAATAAAGTGTCCAGACTTACTGAGTTTATCGATTACAACCATGATAGAATCATTCTGTTTCTGAGTTTTTTAGGAAAACCTGTTATAAAGTCCAACGATATGGTCTCCCATTTCCATTATGGTACTGGTAATGGCTATAATAGGCTGGTTGGATCCTGGTGTTCAACCTTCACTTGCTGACAATCTTAGCACCTATCCAAGTATTCTACTATTTCACCCTTCATATTAGGCTAGTAAAACAATTTTCTAAGTGTTGTTATCGTTTTTTGGTAACCTGGATGACCAGAATACAGTTTCTTATGCACTTTGTCCAAAACTGTTAATTTTAAATCTGTTGAATCTGGTATGTAAAGTCTGTTTTTAAATCATAATAATCCCTTCTTGTCGATACTTAGATCTGGTTTATCTGAGTCTACGGTACTATTTTGTAATTCTGCCATCATCTTAGTGTAATTTCTGTCGCTAATACCGGTCGCCCTTACCTTTTGTTCCATATCACTTTCTGCCCTGCTGATATTTACCTCAAATAACCCATGGACTCTTCTGCTTAAAGCGTCTGCTACTTTATTTTCTTTGCCCTTGATAGGTTTGACTTCGAAGTCGAATTCGCTCAAGAAGGCTAACCATCTGGTTTGTCGTTCATTGAGCTCTGGTTGACTAAACAGATATTTGACACCACTATTATCCGTCAATAGTAGAAATTTCCTTACCATTATGTAGTGTCACCACATTTTTAATGCGTGTATTACCACTGCCAATTCTAAGTCGTGAGTGACATAATTTCGCTCATGTTCCTTTAATTTCTCAGACTCATAACAAATAACGTGTCCTTCCTGAGTTAGGACACCACCTAGTCCTTCTTTACTTGCATCAACACATACTGTGAAGTCTTTATCTGGGTCTGCTACCTTCAAAATGGTCTCCGATGTCAATAATTCTTTCAGCTTGTTAAAACTGTCTTGACACTTTTGCGACCAGTAAAACTTGGTCCCTTTCTTTTGTAATGATGTGATAGGGTAGGCTATCTTGGAAAATCCTTCTATAAACCTACGGTAATATCCAGTGATTCCCATGAATGACCAGATATCTGATACATCCTTAGGTACTGGCCATTCCATAATGGCTTTTGTCTTCTCCGGGTCTACGACAATGCCTTCTACTGAAATTACATGTCCTAGATATTGTATTTCTTTTTGATAAAAATCACACTTGTCAAATTTGGCATACAGTTTGTGTTTTCTCAATGTTTGCAGCACTATCCTTAAGTGTTCATCATGTTCTTCCTCCGTTTTTGAATAGACCATAATATCATCGATAAATACTACCACGAAATTGTCTAAGTATTGACTGAAAATACTATTCATCAGGAACATAAACGTGGCTGGCGTGCTAGTGAGTCCAAAAGGTATGACTACAAATTTGTAGTGTCCATATCTTGTCTGAAAAGATGTTTTGTTTATGTCCTCGTCTTTTATCCTAATTTGATGATAACCGAATCATAAATCCAACTTTGAAAAGATCTTGGCCCCACCCACTTGATCGAACAGATCATTTATCCTTGGTAAGGGGTATTTGTTCTTAATAGTCATTTTGTTCAGTTGTCTATAATCGATACATATTCTTAGAGTACCGTCTTTCTTTTTCACAAAGAGGACTGGTGCTCCCCATGGTAAGACACTCAGTCTGATGTACTCTTTGTCCAACAATTCCTGTAATTGTATTTTTAATTCTGTCAATTCTGGTAGACTCAATCGGTAGGGTGCTTTTGAGATAGGGGTTGATCCGGGTAGTAAGTCTATGGAAAAATCTATTTCCCTTCTAAGAGGTAATTCTGGTATCTCATCCACAAACATGTCTCTGAATTCATGTAGGACAACAAAGTCTTCTAACTTGGGCTTATCTTATTTTTCTAATAGATTTGTCATTTGGATGGCGTAAACTTGACATCCCTTTCTAATACATTTCTTGATTTGCATCGCTGAAACTTGTCTGACTGATACAGGTTTTGGTATGCCTTGGGCTGTTCTAACAGTGCCAAAATTATCTTTATAGCTAAGTACCTTTTTATAACAGTCTAGTACCGCTTTGTGTTGTTCCAACCAATCCATTCCAATAATCATATCATAAAATCCTAGTGGTAGGATGTTCAGATTGGTCCTTATCCTTTGACCATCTAAGCTGAACTCAAGATCAAAAATAAAGTCAACTACTTTTCTTTTTGTACCAGTTGCTAGTTGTACAAGCCATGATTTTGCATGCTTCATTTTCTTAAGTTTATTCAACTCTACTACATCGGGAGTAATATAACTTAACGTAGCTCCAGGGTCAATTAAAATATAAATTCGAGTGTCATTGATTTTACCTTCGATTTCTACCACTGAGGACTAGTGGTCAGCTTGTCGACCATCGATGGCTACATTTATCTGATGCAGACTTCTGCCCACGTCTCCCACTGTCGAGGCTTCCTACAAATTGTGAACAATAGTTCTGTTGGCTGCAATTAAACGTGGACAGTTCCTCCTTAGATGAGGCTCTCCACACTCCCAACACTTTAGTGTCTCGTGGGAGTTGTCCCCAAACTTCTTCGTTCCCAGGTTTATCGGTTTACCGCTACCTTGTGTATTCAAATGATTAGAGTGAAAATCCTTCCTTGGGAAACTTTTTGCTACATTCTGATAAGGAGTTGATTGGTATCCCTTCTTCCGCTGGTTCATTCGATCTTGCTTCTTATCCTTCCAGGTCTTAGGAAACTCTACCCGTTGTTTATACTGGTCATAGCACATTCGTGCTTTCCTGAATACCTCACTCAAGGATTTGGGGTTGTCAAACTCAATTCTGTCCCGGTAGGCCTGTGGTAAACAGCTTAAGAATCACTGGATTTTTACCTTATCCTCCCAGATGTATAGTACGGACCTTAGTAGTTCCAGAAATTTATTTATAAGGTCCTCCATTGTCATCTATCTGAGTCGTAACTCGTAAAATTATTTCGTCTTCCTTTCGTAATAGCTTTCAGAAAGGTATTGTTTCTTGAAATACTTCTTAAAGTCGAACCATTCCAACTGTTTCTCCTTTAGGCCCTTGGCCAACTTTAGGTCCTGCCAACAAATGCTGGCCTTCCCCTTCAGATTGTAGATGGCCATTCTGACCTTCATGTTGCTGGAATAGTTGTAGATCTGGAAGTATTTTTTGATGTCCAACAACCATGCCTCAGCTTCTTCTCCTGTCCTGGATTCCCCATCAAAGGTAGCTGGTTTAATCTTTTTAAATTCTCCTTCAAGGTGGTCTACTTGTTTTCTTTTTCTGTCTGGTATAGTTTTTTCCTCAGCTGAAGGTGTCCCTTTAGACGAACTGTCTCCTTTTTTTGTTTCTGCACCAGAATTCTTGGAGGCCCTTTTGCTGATCTCCTCATCATGGTTATCATCTTTTGGGATTTTCTTGGTTACTAGACTATGCAGCAAGACTTCAATTATCTCTTGTTGTTCCTGCTCTGCTTTCTTCAATTTTTCATTGTCGTCCTTGAAAACCTACAGTTCAACAATAAGGTTCCTCATTGTTTCCAACACCTATGTGGGTGAGCTTCCATCACTATTCTGTCTTGGATCTCCAAGAGGTCCTTGCTGCAGATTCCCTTCCATCCTGATTTCTGCACCTTCTTGAGCTGCCATAATCAACACAAAACAAAAGGGCTTTCTGTTTGTAACCACAAGATTTATTAGTTTTTTCATAAATCAGAATATATACTAAGAAATTAATGTGGCCCTATTCAGGCCTAGTGTTGTAACTTTTTCTCTAATACCATATGTAATGAACCTTAAATTCACCACAAAAATAAATAAATAAATTGTTGTTTTTTTCCTATGACATAATTCAATTTTGTTTAAGCTTAGAAATTAAGAGAAGGTAAAATTCATTTATGTCCATAATGTCATTTTTACACCAGTCTAGATTAATTTGAACCAAAAAGCTTATGTGGGTAAATTCTTTCCATAATTCTATCACTTCCCTTGACTCTCAAACTACTCCAACATACTTCTTTGTATATAGGCAATGTCTAAACTCAGGTCGAAGGAACCTTTGATGTTTAGAGAGATAAAGCTCTGAAGGGATAGCACCTTTGAATTATTTGAAGGGAGGCAGAGATCGAAATTGTCTCGGAGAGGTCAAGTTCAGGTGGAGAACAGATGGTGAGATTTCTTCGTGGGGAAGTACCAAAATCTTGCGGACTATTGGATCTCGTAGATCTGTGGGAAGGTTAAGACTGATCGTCTTTTAGTGTTCATAAGCTTAGGAGGAGTGACGACCGTTGGATGAGAAGCAATAGGATCCATTGATATCGCGCTTCGAACTTCACTATTTCGGAGTTCGGGGTTTGGAGCAGCAAGGGATTTTGGAGTTGTTGCATCGTAAACTCCCGATTTGCAAAATCCCGAAAGAATCAGGACCATTGATCTCATGCGAAAGGGTCAAAAACCCGTTAAGCCCCTTTTCGACATTTCGAGTCTTGGGAGTTCAAAGGCCTAGAACATTGCATCTGGAGTCACAAAATCCTGAATCGCGAAACCCCGAAATGTGAAAAGGCCAAGACCTGTTAAGCCCCTTTTAGGCATTTCGGGTCTCGGGAGTTCAAAGGGCCTAGAAAAGTTGTTTCCAACATCGCGAAATCCCGAATTGCGAAACCCCGAAATCCCGAACTCCGAAACTCTGAAGTGTTGGGCCCACATTCCTTTCGCATTTTACAATTCGACACTTCTTGTTTCATTTTGTTTGTGCATTAGGGGTTCGTAAACCCTGAAATCCCGAACCCCAAAATCCTGAAATCCCGAAATGTTGGGTCCTCAGTCTCTTCACATTTTGCGATTCGGCAAACAACGTGGTGTTTTGTCTTTTGTGCTCGGTGTTTGTGATCGCCGAAACCCGATTGACTTCAACCTTTCACACCATTTGTTTCTCTAAGGTTTAAACCATTAAACAAAAGTCTAAGTTAATTTTTCGGTATAGGTCCTGATTAAGCGTCTCCGAACTCTTATGATTACAGAGCATTATAGTTTCCAAATTTAAAGGGGTTCATTCAAATTCGATTCCCTCATACTCTTGTCGGGTTTGGAAAAAGGGGGAAAAATTTCCCAAGGGTAACTAGGGATTTGGTCCTTGTGGTTACAGTATAACTTTTGTAGAAATTTCTTCTACACGATTGTCCTATTCGTTAGAGTAAAATGAAATATTTGATCACCGATCACCGTTCGGTCTCGTTATGCCTTAAATTTTAAATACCAGGGTTATTGCCTTGAAGACAGGCCCTATTTTCTCAAACGCTAGATGTTGGAAAGACTTATGCTAGATCTAAATACTAAATCATTTTATCTCATTTCAACATTCCTTATAATTATTACTAAGGTGGTTATAAAGGTCCGAGTAAAGTTTCGATTCTATGTTTTTCTTCCAGAACAATATATATATATATATATATATATATATATATATATATATATATACTTTCTTCATTGTTTAGGCCAAAGGGTTGGTAGGAGTTTTTAAATCGCGTGCTACATACACAGAACTGTAAGGGAAACTGGTGTAATAGTCGGTCTTCCTACCTCAGCTATAGATCTGCCTCTACACCGTATGTTTAATGGAAAAGAAAATGTAGCATAGTTTAAAAAACTCAGAAAGTTGTTCCCGACATTATCCATATAGTTAGATTAATGGAATTTCAGCATAACTTCCACTCCCCATATGCCAATCTCAGCATTGGTTTCACTCAGAAAACAAATAAAAAAACAAAATAGTAGTGAAACTAATTTAGAGGAGAATTCTTCCAGAATTTAAACATGCATAAATCCTTTTAACTATCATAACTAATAAAAGGCCAATTCTATCGTCCGTTCAGATTTAATAAATACATGACATCAGATATCAAATCATTTGAACAGAAAATGGAAATCATTTAAATTCTGATTTAACAAATATATTGCAATAGATATAAAATCATTCAAACAGAAAAGGAGTAGAGCAACATATCTGAACCCGATCACGAGAAGACAAAGGGAACAACCACGTTCCTCCCAACCATAGAATAGGGCAGCCAAATCACTTGCCCAGTTCACCCCCTAGAGTGACCATGAATCCATGAGGGCTAACTCAGAAACTCCTCCTCAGTAATGTCCTTCAATTCCAGCAGTTATCCTCTTGCCTCACACTTACTCAACAGTGCTCATAAAAGTAAGGAAAATCCGTTTCAGTAGACTACTCTTGCCTCACACTCAATCTGTAGTGTTCATAACAGCAAGAGAGCTCAAAAATATTTTTCCCTAGCATACTTGGCAGCATCCTGCCTCCTCGCATATGCTATATATCAATTTTTCCCAGGTCTTTTTCCCTCCCTTGAGGGGGATTTTCGCAGCTTTCTAAACCCCTGATTTTTAGGGGCTACCAAAGGCCAAATATTTGATTTGACACTTGTAAAAATCAACCCAGAGGTAGTTCCAACTTGTTCCCCACTCATGGAGTCATGGTCAGCTGATTTTAACATGGTTGTTCCATTTGTCCTCCTGCAATTAATATAAATCTTCTGTTTTTATACAAGTGTCATTGTCAAATAGTTAGTTGAGTCCCAATTAGAACTCTACCTAGAAGTCATAATAATTAATTACAAATATCAAATTCAAAATTCAGAATTGCCATAAATGGCAAAAATTTTCCAAATTCAAATTTACTAAAAACGGAATTAAATTTCCAGCAAATTTAAATTTCAAAAATATTTTATTTTTGGGGATATCACACACTGGATTGTTGTGAAGCATGTGTTCAGATACCTGCGAGGCACAATTGGAAATGGTCTGAGATATAATTCTAGTATTGACATGAGATTGCAGGGATATACTGACTCTAATTGGGTAGGGAGCGTAGTGGACAGGAAGAGCACCTCCAGGTGTTGATTCACTTTGGTATCTTCCATGGTTTCTCGGTATAGCAGGAAATAGACTTTCGTGGATTTGAGCACTGCAGAAGCAGAGTACATTGCATTGAGTGTGGTATTCCGTGAAGAATTGTCGCTTTGCAATATTCTTGCATATTTATTTGTACATGTGTTAGATTCCACCATTATTCATTGTGATAACTAGAGTTGTGTGAAGTTCTCAAGGAATCCAGTGTTTCATGACAAATCAAAACACATTGAGATTAAGTACCATTGCATTCGAGATGTGTTGTAGAGGAAGGAAGTATCGGTGTGGTACCTTCCTACAAAAGAGTAGGTTGTTGATGTTCTTACCAAACCCCTTACCAGGACAAAGTTTAAGTATTTTCGTGATAGACCTAGTGCGGTAGAGAATGCCTCCATTGATGAGAGGGAGTGTTGATGTTTGAATCTTCTTGAGGAATTCTCCAAATCGTACTCCTCTATGACTGAGTTGCATTTATCTTTGAGGACACTTATCTGAGAGGGATAAGTGGGTTTGGATTATATCCCAACATCCCTTGTGGAGAGAACATGAGGACACATCCCTTGTGGAGAGCACATGAGGACATGTCAAGAGAATTGACCTTGACATCACACACTATGGGGAGTTTACCCTAGTGTTTCTAGAGGGAGTAGCCTCTAGAATTCCACATGGGAGTGCCATGTATGGCATACATTATTGAGATCGTACTCCTTTGTGACTGGTCACTGAGTTGAGTTGATCTATGAGGACACTTATCCGAGAGGGATAAGTGGGTTTGGGATTATATCCCAACATCCCTTGTGGATAGCACATGAGGACACATCCCTTGTGGAGAGCACATGAGGACACATCAAGGGAGTTGACCTTGACATCACACACTATGGGGAGTTGACCCTAGTGTTTCTAGAGGGAGTAGCCTCTAGAAGTCCACATGGGAGTTCCATGTGTGATACCTTTTTCTACTATAGTGGTTGTGTACCACTGGCGAAGATTGTGTGTCTTTGGAAAGTAATTGTTTACTACTACAATGGTTTTGTACCATTGGAAGTGACTTTGTGTCACTAGATAGTAGTTGTGTGCTACTAGAAATGGTTGTCTACCACTGAAAATTGTTAGAATAATGTCGAAACTTCTATGTTGTTAGAGATTTGTTTGAGAGCTTGTTTTATGAGAGTCTAGATTTAGTTTGTGGGTGGTTTGAGATCCACAATCTTAGTATTTTTCTCTAATCCTATTAAGTTATAAGTGTAATGGATTTCTCTCAGCGAATTAAGTTTTGATTGGTGAGCATTGTATCACTTGAACTGTGTGTAATCCTCTTATTCATAGTTCTTCGTTTTAATTTGGTGTCAGAATGTAGGTGAGCTCATGTGAGATAAAACCATTGTGAGGAGCCACGATTTGTTGCTACCATCATTTCTAGTGAAGCTACTATTGTTTCCATATTGTAGAGAAGCTGACATTTCTAATGATAAAGTAGTGTGTGATCTGAGGATGTATTACTGCTACTACTAGATTGTAGAGAAGCCACTGACTATTAATAGAAAAGTCCCACGTGAGATCACGTAGAAGAGCGGAGGTTTCAGGAACATGATGTGCATAGAGAAGAGAAGGAGCGACCTCCATTTTTCTGTGCATAGGAGAAGTAAAGGAAGTCGTCGCATAGAAGATTCATGACTTGTGTTTTGTGGTGATGAACCCACATGGAATGTAGAAGGATAGGCCTGTGCACTTTGCCATCATTTGTGAATAGGACTGCAAATGTGATCATTGAATACACAACAAGCCAGTAAAAGGCAACAATACTTCTAGGGAGAAGAACTTTGTCCAAACGTAAAAGGTAGTTCAATTAAGTTTCTATTGTTGAGCTTGCTGAATTATTTGTGGTGGAAGATGTCAAATCCTCTCTGCGATTCTCATTTAAATGAATCCACCAAACATGATGGAGAAAATTATGTTAATTGGAAATTTAAGTTGATAATGGTGCTTGAAGCATATAATCTATGGACGATTGTGAAAGGAGACGATCCCAAGCCCACAAATGCTACCTCAATTCTGGATTGGGAAAAACGAGAAATGAAGGAGAAGGTGTTGTTGAAAATGTCCATAAAGGACAACATCATTCTTCATATAAGATATTGTAAAACTTCCAAACAGACGTGGGGTGTTCTCAAAGGTTTGTACGAAACCTCTAATGCAAACCAGATTTTATTCTTAAAAACTAAGCTTTTATCTATCAAAATGGAAGTCAATGAAAGCATAAGTAATTTTGTATTCCGAATTAAATATTTAAGTGATAAGTTGGGTGATATTGGTGAAAAGGTTTCTAGTAGTGATTTAGTAACTATCGCTTTGAAAGGTTTAGTTCAATATTATAATGTCTTTATTTCAACACTTTCTGCTAGACAAAAACCCCCTACTTTTGATGAATTGGTTGTAATTCTTCTTCAAGAGGAAGAGAGAATGAAGAATTATGATCGGGACTCAAGTGGCTCATATTTGGCATTGATTGCGAGAGGTAAAAGATCATACAGAGGTAAACCGTGGGACAAGAACAAAGGTAGGTTTCAAGAAAGAATAAAAGTATGGTACATCCTGATTCTTATGTTAAGAGAAATATTGAATGTGAATATTGTGGTAAACCCATACATATTGCTAAATATTGTTATAGAAGAAAGAATCATGAGTCCAATCAAAGATATAAAAGAAATAATGGAAATTTTGTGCATAAAGACACTTCAGTCAATGAGGGATTTAAAAATCTTAAGTTTTTTTATTTATGACTCTACATTGCCTGCTGAAACTGATGATGATAATGCATGGTTCATAGATTATGGTGTATTATCTCATATGTCCTATCATAAAGAATGGTATGATGAATATTATGAAAACATTGATGGCACACACGTTTATTTAGGATACAACAGATCACATAAAGTTCAGGGCTATGGAGTAATAAGTGTGAACTTACCTAATGGACAATTGAGACATATTCATGATGTGATGTATGTTCCTGGTATTAAAAAGAATTTAATATATGTTTCAACTATCATTGATAATAATTTAAAAGTGGAATTTGGTAAGTTGAGGTGTGTTGTAAACAATGTCCAGGATCACTATAAGATTGTTTCCACCGGTACCATAGTTGGTGGATTGTATAAGTTGGATGTGATAATGAACCATCATGTTGCATTGGCATCCACAACAATGTCAACAGAAGAGTTATGGCACCACATGTATGGGCAACTCAATTACAATGATTTGATGTTGTTGCAAAGAAAAACAATTATAGAAAGTCTTCCTGTTATGAATAATGATCATTTTCCATGTGAAGCATGTGCACTTGGTAAGAAACATAGAGAGGAGTTTCCCATACATACAAATAAATGACAAACTGATATAGTTGAATTAATTCATACTGATGTATGTAGACCTATGCAAACTAGGTCACTTGGTGGTGCTTCGTACTTTCTTATTTTTGTTGATGATATATCAAGATATACTTGGGCCTATTTCATAAGGAGAAAAAGTGATGTATTTGATTATTTTAAAGAATTTAGAACTATGGCTGAAAAACAGATAGGAAAATGTATTAAAATTCTCAGATTTGATCAGGGCGGTGAATATACATCACGAGCATTTAAAAATTATTGTAAATTTAATGGGATCCAACAACAATTTACAGTACCTCATACACCTCAGCAAAATGGTGTCTCTGAGAGAAGGAACATAACAAACGTGGAATGTTCTCGCAGTATGATTCAAGGTAAAAACATTTCTAATGTTTTTGGGCATAAGTTATTAATATTGTTGTTTATTTAAAGAATCAAAGTCCAACTAAGAAATTAGATTTTCAAACTCCTTTTGAGGGTTTTCATGGTTATAAATCTGATGTCAGTGATTTAAGAGTGTTTGGATCCACTATCTTTGCACATATTCCTAAGGATGAAAGAAGAAAACTTGATGCAAAATCAATCAAGTGTGTTTTTATTGGGTATTGTACTGTAAAAAAACATACAAATTGTTTGATCCATGTTCACATAAATTGTTTGCAAGTAGAGATGTGGTGTTTCATGAGAATGCAAATAGAAGTGATAAAATGAATGATGTTGATGCTTGGCATAATGATAATGATGGGGATGTCAAAATAGATGTAATGGTTAAACATGAAAAAGAACATGTACATGTTCAAGAACAAAATTAAAGAAATATGGACACTTCAAGCAGTCATGATACATCAAGTGTCGAAGAGTCACCAGAAAGAAGGAAATGAGATGAAAGAAGGAAATGAGATGAAAGAAGTAAAGGACTAGGGAGGTCATCACGACAAACTCAACCACCTATAAGGTATAAATATTATGCATTGATGACAAATGTAATGAATGTTGTAGAACCTATAAACTATGATCAAGCTAAAGAACATGAAGAGTGGATAAATGCTATGAATGATGAATATGACTCCCTCATGAAAAATCACACATTGGAATTAGTTGAACTTCCTGAAAACAAAGTCCCTATTGGAAGCAAATGGTTGTATAAATCTAAATTTAAAGAAGATGGTAGCATTGATAAATATAATGCAAGATTAGTTGCAAAAGGATATTCACAAAAGGAGGGAATTTATTACGAGGATACTTTTGCACCAGTAGCTAAATTGAATACAATTATATTATCGATTTCCTTATCTACAAAACATAATTGGAAAATAAATCAGTGAGATGTCAAATCTTGTTTTCTAAATGGTGATTTAAAATAAGAGGTTTATTTGATTCATCCTGAAGTGTTTGTCAAGTAGGGACATGAACATCTAGTCTGCAGGTTAAGGAAAACCTTATATGGTTTGAAACATGCACCGAGGTCATGGTATATAAAGAAAGATACCTTATTTTATTAGAATGGTTTTGTGAAAAGAAAAAATGATCCTAACCTATATGTTCAGAAAGATGAAGAAGGAAATGTTTCTTTAATATCTTTGTATGTCAATGATCTCATTATTACAGGTAGTGCATCCAAGTTAATTGAAGAGATTAAAAGTTAGTTGTCCCAAGAATTTGAAATGAAAGATATTGGAGAATTTCATTACTGTTTAGGAATTGAGGTTTGGAGAGATCATGGTAGGACATTAATCACTCAAAGTAAATACAAAAAATAAATTCTTAGAAAGTTCAATATGAGTGAATGTAAAGAAATGTCAACTCCCTTAGAACATAATGCAAAGTTATACAGTGATGATGGAATTACAGAGGCAGATGGTACTTTATATTGTTAGTTGGTGGGCATTTTGAACTACCTCACCACTACCAGACCAGAGATCACATACTTAGTCACCATCCTTAGTCAATTCATGGCTAAGCCTTATGAATGTCACTTGAAATATGCAAAGAAAGTCCTTCGATACTTGAAAGGAACAATAAATTTTGGTATTATGTATATTGATGAATCTAATGTTGAATTGACAAGTTTTTATGATTTAGATTGGGCAGTAAATCCTGATGACATAAGATATACATCAGGCTATTCATTTCATATAGGATCGGGGGTTGCATGATGGAGTAGCAAGAAAAAAACAACTTTTTCTTTGTTGTCAACAAAATCTGAGTATAAAGCCTTAACCAGTGATACATGTGAAGTTGTTTGGTTGTGGAGAATTCTTGCAGATGTTGAAGAGGAGAAAAATGGTCCAACATGCATCAATTGTGACAATTAAAGTGCTATCAAATTGGCACACAATCCAATATAAAAAAACATCGAGCTACAACACTAATTTGTGAGACAGGAGATTGAATCAAAGGAAATCGGTTTGATTTTTTGTAATACAAATGATATTGTGGCTAATATATTTACCAAAACTCTTCGTAAACTCAAGTTTGAAGTTTTTAGAAGCAATTTGGGTGTTGTATAAAATCCATTTCTCCATTAAAGGGAGATGTTAGAATAATGTTGAAACTTCTATGTTGTTAGAGCTTTGTTTGGGAGTTTTTTTTACAAGAGTCTAGATTTAGTTTGTGGGTGGTTTGAGATCCACAATATTAGGATTTTTATCTAATCCTATTAGCTATAAATGTAATGGATTTATCTCGGTGAATTATGTTTTGATTGGTGAGCATTGTCTCACTTGAACTGTGTGTAATCCTCTTGTTCACAGTTCTTCGTTTTAATTGAGAGTAGTTTTCTACTACTATGGAAAGATACCTCCCTAGCTAAGAGGAAGTGTTGATGTTTCAACATAAGGAGGACCTTATCCTATATTGGGTTGCATACCAAGGGAGATATGATACATTTATCACAAAGGTGTACTTGTGGTAAATGGGCCCAGACATAGTCCTTCCTTGATCATGACAAGGAATAATATGGACTCGAAGTGCTTTTTCACGTGATAACTAACATTAGGATGAAATTCACTCACAAGGGTGTAGCTGTGGTGAACAACCCTGGTATTGTCTTTATCCTAGTCATGGTGATTTGACAAGGAATGATACAGACTCAAGATGATATATGCTATCACATGCAAAACCAGAGTGAGCCTGATCTCAGAGAGAGTCAATTGTCTCAGAGGGAGAGCTACAGAAGGAGTTTCTCCTCGGTTTAGGTAGGAGAGAGACATCTCCCAAGACTGACAGATAGGTGTAATGAGTCTAGGGCGAAGTTTGTATACTTCATATCCAAGCTTGGCATGATGTAGAATGTCTCCCTCGTCGAGAGAGAGTGTTGATGTTTGGACAACATCGAAAAGACATTCTCTTAGATTAATACTTAATAATACAATTATTGATTATTAAATAATATATATAATAATTAAATGATAATAATAAATAGTTATTGATTATCCAAGGGATGCATCCTTTCATGGATGGTCACCATATGTTCTCTATGTATGGAAAAATCATCATTGTAATAATATATTGATCATATATCTATCGAATATACAATATCATCTCATACGAAAAATCAACATTGGGTCCCTGATGTAGGCAATTCCATAGCAAGAAACACCAAATAATGGAAGACTATAGAATTATATTGGCACATCAAAATGTTTATGGGAAAAATTAGGCAGGATAGGGATGAGGTGCGTGAGGAAATCCTCCTGCAACTAGACAAGGTACAATTGCAAGTCAAGGAAATTAGATCCAAGATCAAGGCACAAGGTCCACAGGTTGTTTTTCAACCACCTAACCACCCCAGCCTCAGATTCGTGAGCCATCTCAAGGGATAGGTGGGGCTTTTCCAGAGTAAATCCTAGATCTGTTCTATAAGCGGCATTATCTTTACTGTATAAAGTCTATTAGGTATCTAAAATGGTTAAACAAAATCACTAGTTTTGTCTTAAATCAAAATCTCTCTCAAACTTAAGGACATATGACTTATACCATTGCTATTGGTCTAGTTTACCTAGTTGCAGGCCAACAATGATGTGGATTTTTTATATTTTCTCCTTATTATGATTAATACAATTAAAAATGCGTGCTTACAAAAAAATAACATGTGCAGTCCTACTTAAAAATTTAAATATATAATTAAAAGTGTTGTGTATTTTAAGATACAAATACATATCATGTGTGTAAAGAAAGTGTTTAATAATTTAAAGTTGATTTTTTATATTATCACACTACAAACTACATCATTGTTTCCTCACTATATTGTACAAAACTAGTGCTCATGTCCATGCTACAAAATTATTCATAATATTATTCTACACACTTATCATCCCGCTTCAACTTCTCTAACCTTCTACACATGTTCAAAGTATACTAAATTGTTACTCAATTTTTACAAAATTACCTCTTAATTTGATCTGGATTTTATGAGCAGAACGAAATGAAAATAGATTTATATTATTAACATGGAGATACAATGAAAAATAACATAGATACAATAAAAATTGGCTTCTATTCAATAAGGAAATATGTTGAAACTGTAAAATGCAGAATGGAACAAACTTGCTAGAATGGTGGCAGCAAACAATGTGGACAGTGAGAAGGGAGAGATTCACTATATTGAGGTGGCAACAGATAGTATGGACAGTGAGAAGGAGGAGCAGGACAACGAATCCACCAGCTTAGAGGAGGATTCAGAGCATGTAGAGGAGCAACCTCCCCGTACACCACCAACATCGACAAGGGCCCACCCACTGGTGGATCCACAACCTACTGAGAAGGCTAGAAGACAGAAACCAACAAAAGAAGGACTCATAGCGACCCTTTCTAGTGTTCCCAGGTACCACACCCTCTGGATCAAAGGGACTATTCAGGGGAAAAGGGAAATATCCTTGATAGATGGTGGGGCCACCCACAACTTCATCGACACTTCATTGGTATTGAGATGGGCCCTTCAGACATAGGAGTTTGAGGGATTTGATGTCATAGTAGCCTATGGCCATACAATGGAGTGTCTAGATAGAGTTCCAAACTTGGAGATCAAGTTAGGCAACTACACCGTGAGAGATACATTTTATGTGGTTGACCTATCAGACACAGATGTGGTGTTGGGAGTCCAGTGGTTGATCACCTTGGGTAAAATCACCACTAACTACCAAACATTGGAGATGGGGTTTAAGGATAGTGATAGGAAGAGGGTTGTACTGAGGGGAATGTCGACAAGAGCACCCATGACAGTCTCATCCAAGAGGATGGAGAGGATCTTCAGGCACGGGGAGGTAGCATTTTCCGCAAAGTGCTTGATCACTACACGGAAGGATTATGAGGGTCGACAACAGTATTAGACAGAGATCAGGAACTTGTTGGGACGACATCAACAACTTTTTGGTTCGATCCCACCAGGGAGACCGCCGAGCAAGGGATTTGAGCACACCATTGAGTCTGAGGAGGGGGCCAAACCCATGATCACCCCACCATATCGTCATCCTAATAGGTTCAAGGATGAGATAGAAAAAGAAATCAAGGAATTGATAGAGATGGGACACATCAGACCTAGTAGCAGTCCATTCACCTCTTCAGTTGTCTTAGTCCTGAAGAAGGATGGTACCATGAGGATGTGCATCGATTACCGGGCCTTAAATAAGAAAACCATCAAGAACTGGTATCCTATCCCTTGCATTAGCGAGTTGATGGATGATCTGCATGGGGTATTTTTCTTCTCGAAGATTGATCTACGCTATGGATATCATTAGATCATCATCTGAGAGCAGGACATAGAGAAGACGACATTTCGGTGCCATTTTGTCCATTTCGAGTTTCTGGTTATGCCATTTGGGCTAACCAATGCACCAGCTACATATTCAGGTGGCAGTTGAGGAAATCAATTTTGGTTTTCTTCGATGACGTTTTGGTCTACATCAAGACATGGCAGGAGCATATGGGGATCTTAGAGGAGGTGTTGAGCATCATGGAGGCACAGTCACTCTATGCCAAAGATTCCAAGTTTGAGTTTGGGATGCCATAGTTTCTTTACTTGGGACACATCATCAATGCACAAAGGGTTCAGGTGCATTAGGAGAAGATCAGGGCCATTTTGGATTGGCCAACATCGAGGAGTTTGACAGAATTGAAGAGCTTCTTTGGGCTGTGCAACTATTACAGGAGGTTTGTCAGGGTTTTTTCACAGTTAGGAGAACCACTCACAAATTTTACCAAGAAGGGCGTCTTTCAGTGGAAAGAGGAGTCACAACATACATTTGATAAGATGAAGGAGGTTATGATCACATGCCATGTTCTAGCCTTTCCAGACTTCTCACAGCTGTTCGTCTTGAAGTGTGATGCATCAGGGGTAGGGATTGGAGTAGTGCTGATGCAGGGAGGCCAACCCATTGTATTTGAGATCAGGAAGCTCAACGAGTCGAAGAGTCTCTATCCCATTTATGACAAGGAAATGCTAGCAATCATGCACACCTTAACCAAATTTAGGTAGTATCTGGTGGGTAGAAGATTTTAGTGAAGACTGATCACAACAGTCTCAAGTATTTCCTGGATCAGAAAGACCTCAGTGAGAAACAATAGAAATGGGTCTCGAAGATCCAAGCCTTTGAATTTGACATTAAGTATGTCAAGGGAAAAAGTGACATCGTAGGAGACGCCTTGTCCAGGAGGCCACCTAGGTGTTCGATGATGGACATTTGCACATATTGGAAAGCACATATGTTGGGGGAATACTCCAAAAACAAATTTGCTTGTGAGGTGATGGATGGACAGGTGGTTGATGATAGATCTTGGGTACCAGATGACGTCATTTTCTACAAGGACCGGATCTACTTGGTTCCAGAATCTACCTTAAAGGGGAGATTTTGAAGGTGTGTCATGATTTGCCTACAGCAGGGCACCAGGGGTACTTCAAAACTTATAAGAAGATCAGGGAGAGATTCTCATGGAAAGGTTTCAAGGATGATTTACTGCAACACATTTAGGAGTGCATGACTTATCAGCATAACAAGTCCGAGCAGACACACCCAACGGGATTACTTCAGCCTCTACCCATTCTAGAACATAAATGGGAGAGCATTTCTATGGATTTCATTACAGGACTTCCTCGAGTGCAGGGCAAGGACTGTATATTCATGGTGGTCGACAGACTGGCCAAATTTGCACATTTCTTTTCCATACCCACAGACTACAAGGCCATACAGGTAGCAGAGTTTTTTTTCAAAGAGGTATTCTGGTTGCATGGCCTACCCAGGTAGATAGTCAGTGATAGGGATGGGCGATTCATCATCGCATTTTGGCAGGAGCTATTTCAGTTGATAGGCATAGATCTAGCCATGAGTACCAGCTACCATCCATAGACAAATGGATAGAAGGAGATTGTCAACAAATGGGTGGAGGGGTACCTGAGGAGCTATGTGGGAGGACATCAATGCACATGGGTGAAGTGGTTGCACATGGGTGAGTATTGTTACAACATAAGTCACCACATGTTTATCAAGATGTCACCATTTAGATCATTGTATGGATACGATGCACCCAATTTTGTGGAGACTGTGTTTGGAGATAGCAGGGTCACGAGGGCCAAAGATTGGGTGGAGGAGAGCCAAAGGATTCTATGGGCAGTGAAGGAAAACTTGTAGGTAACACATAACCAGTAGAAGATTTGTGTAGACATGCAGAGAGTGGAGCGCAGTTTCGATTTTGGGGACTTGGTTTTTCTGCAGTTACAACTATATTGACAGTCCTCCTTAAAGAGAAGAGGAGCAAAGAAACTGAAGCCGAGATTTTATGGGCCATACATAGTCATTCAGAGGGTAGGCGAGGTGGCATAAGAGCTAGACCTACCATAAGGTAGCAAGATTCATAACATATTTCACGTTTCCTGCCTCAAAAAGGCAGTGGGACACCATATCAACACTTCAAAGGAGTTTCCACCCTTAGACGAGGAGGGCCAGTTGGAGCTAGTGCCAGAGGAGGTGCTCGAGTAGAGAGAGCGCAGGTTGAGGAACAGGGTCATTAGGGAGTGCTTGGTTAGATGGAGGGGACTTCCAGTGGAGGATGCCACGTGGGAGGGGGAGAATATTTTGCAGCACCCAGGATTGATGTTGCTTGAGGACAAGCAATCTCAGGAAGGGAGGAATGTGATGTCCCATTCCCAAGAGTAGGCCAGCAGGGAGTGACTTAGTAGTCTATTTGTTCCTGTAGACTATAGTGAGGCACAAATAGGGAACTAGAGGAGAAATAAGGGAGAATCGATGGCTAAATGATGCATTAAGACAAAAAACATAGGAAATGCCACTTAAGCCTAAGTCAATGGAGAAATAGAATGAAAAGGTGTTAAGGGGGGACTTAATTAATTAATTACTCACCTTAGGAGGAAAAACGCCTAGCTTAAGTGAGTTCAATGGTGAATTAGATCGGGAAGAGTATAAAGGGAGGAATTCAACCTAATTCATCATTATGCTATGTTATGATTTGATGTTGAGAGTTCCTAGAGGAGGAGGAGATTCAACTTCTACTGTTTTGTGGATTTCTAGAGGAAAACACCACCATTGATCGGTTTCGGTGTTGAGAGACATACCCTAGCCCATCGAAGATACCATCCAGGTATTTCACCATGCGATTCAAGAGTATCTAGTTTGTAGTGTTACGCATCTCAGCCAGTGAGGGCGCAAGGTCAGATAGAGGTTTTGTGTAGCTGCACGAGATCAAAGATTGGATTGCAGATTCCTTCCGACCCAATTGAGATCTAGCTAGGGCACATAGATTGAGCCACCTACCATCAGATTCTGATGGTTGAATCCTTTAGAGTGAAAAATTCGGCCATCCAAGATGTAACTCTTGTGGAAGGACAGTTGGGGTTAAAGACGAAGAATCATAGAATATTTGGGGAAACCCTTCCGATCCAGTTCCACATTTGCCAGGGTGAACATTTTGAGTCATATAGCAGTCGATCTCGTTGGTGGAATCATTTGGGCGCATCTAGAGAGCCCAGGAGGTGCGCAGACCCCCAAGGGATGAGATCTGGAGCATTAGAGGACATATCTTCCATCTGATAGTCACCGGGACTAGTCTAGAAGCCAGGGAGCTTCTATTGAGATAGTTTCCAGCTCATTCCAATGGTTATAGCCTTCTGGACGAGTTTTCCAGTTTGTAGTGGTTACCATGCTTCTTTGGAACCGCCGATTTTACCAATCTATCCGTGCATGCATCAGATCTACCTTCATCTTCTGGTCACAAGTATTTTATGTTATTTTCTTGTATTCCAATGACAATCCATGAGATCTAACTGATGACTATTTTTTATATTTCCAGTATTTCATTGTATTTCCCTACTTAAAAATCATACTACATATTATTGGGCGGTTGTTGTTCCTNNNCTGTTTAAACCATAATGTATAACATGCACATGTGAAAATCTCAAAACATCTCAAGCACATAACTAAAACACATCCAGAAACCCCCAGAGTATCAGATCTGAAGATAAAACGCATCCCAAAACCCCCAGAGTATTAGATCTGTGAGACATAACACTAGATCAACAATAGATATCCAGATCAGTTGGATCAGGGAAATTTCATTCCTCGCCCTAAACCAATCACCCCCACTCCTCCTTCTACATTGGTATATATTCCGCGCCATTCGTTGGTCCTTGCGACATAGTCACATATCGTTTCATACGACTACGGGCCGGGGCTAAGCCCCGGCCCGACCCCCGCCCTTTTGCATATTATAATGACTTTATAACAATTGCGTTGGGTTACATATTAAGTCACAAGCTATGGCGCATTGGTCGGACGGTTATATAAAGGTTTATATATGGGGGGAGGTTCCGGGGTCGAACCCCGTGGACTCCCGTTTACATTTTATATATCAATATGAACCAAACAAATGGGGGACACGTGGCGCCCATGCATTGGGCCACGTGTCTCCTTATTATTCGCCATGAATCGAACACGTGTCAACATGCTACTCGTCCACATCAACCAATGAAAATGCACCACGTCACCCACCTGCCACGTCACCGTACGGATGGTACGGGCCCTGCCACGTCACCGTACGGACTGTACGGACAGGTACAGTCATCATCCCAAAAATTTTGCCTGTTTGCCTTGGCGAACAGATCGCGATATCTTCTCCATACAGACTCTGTTTGAGAAAGTAAATATACCGCCGGAATCAGGAAGACGAGACGGACGCAATGACACTATTTTCATCGCATTTCGAGCACTTTGAAAATTGAGCAAAATTTGATCCCCTGATCACAACCATAGTCAACCATGGTCACCCATACTCAACAATAATCAACCATGGTCAATGGTACTCAACCATAGAAAACCATACTCAACCATAATCAACCATACTCAACCTTAGTCAACAATAGTCAACCAGACTCAAAATAGTCAAACATGGTGAACCATAGTCAACCATGGTCAATCATAAGCAACCATGGTCAAAAGTTAACCATGGTCAACCATACTCAACCACAGTTAACCATGGTTGACCATAGTCAACCATAGTTAACCATGGTCAACTGCACTCAACCATAGTTACCCATGGTTGACCATACTCAACCGTAGTCAACCACAACTAACCATGGTCAACCATGGTTGACCATGGTCAACCATGGTTGACCATAGTCAACCATGGTCGATCATAGTCAACCATGGTTGACCATAGTCAACCATGGTCAACTATAGTCAACCATAATCAACCATGGTCAACCAAACTAAACCATACTCAACCATAGTTAGCCATGGTCCACCACAGTCAACTATGGTTGACCATGGTGAACTGTAGTCAACCCTAGTTAGCCATGGTTAACTATATTAACCATAGTCAACCATACTCCACCATTTTCAACCATAGTCAATCATACTCAAACCATACTTAACCATAGTCAAGCAAGGTCAACCATACTCAACCATGGTCAACCATGGTTAACCACGATCAACTATGGTTGGCTAGGTTAACTATAGTCAGCCATAGTCATCCATAGTCAACCATGGTCAACCTTAGTCAACCATGGTCACCCATGGTTGTCCATGGTCAACCATGGTCTACTACAGTCAATCATGGTTGAACATGGTCACCTACACTCAAACATGGTTACCCACACTCAACCATGTTCAACCACAATCAACCATGGTTGACCACCGTCGTCAACTAGCACAACCACATTTAAGTAAAAATTGGTTGATATACTTTGATTGACACCATTAGTTTTAAAAGATGAAAAATGGCACCAATTGACCTACACCAACCACTTTTTACTTAAAGAGAACACAAACTAATACAAAAAGACCAAAAAAAACCCTTCTACAAGAGAGAATATTTCATTTGTTAAATGTACTTTGTGTAATTACAAAAATATTACTTATATTTATTAGATAAGTTGAACATTAAATATATTAATAAATGATAGGGAAGCTCATCTACTATTACAATAAATAAGTATAAATAGATGGTTGGGTAGTTTACCAAAACTTAATAAATTGTACACCAACCTATAAAGGGTCCAACGAAACTGCTTATGTTGCTTCGAGATATTTTTATTAATTGCTGTCACACTCGAACACATGACAAGTATTTATGTTATAATATCATAAAACAGCAGCAACCCTAGTGCAAAATTTGTCATGTTTTCCTCTCGAACGCATGACAAGTATTTATGTTATAATATCATAAAACAGCAGCCACCCTAGTACAAAATTTGTCATGTTTTCCTAATTTGTCATGTTTTCCTCGCAGAAACCTGTCTCTAGTAAAATAGGACATTCTTTTGGACGATATCAGAAGAAGCTTCGACCTCTACCAATGGGAGTTCAGTATCTTCATTTCCTGCTACTAATTCTTAAGAATTAATCCTCAAATTTTTATATTGAATCAGTCAAGCTAATTTTAAAACATGTACGACATTTCTACTCTATAACTTGAGCACATGATTTTAATAAAAAGGTCAGTAGAAAATTCCATGAATATAGTCGACTATTCTACACCATTATTATATTATAAATCTATCAGCAGCTAGCCAGCATCATTATTATATTAAAATTCCATGAATATAGTCGACTTTTCTACACCATTATTATATTATAAATCTATCAGCAACTAGCCAGCATCATTATTATATTAAAATTTCATGAATATAGTCGACTATTTTACACCATTATTATTATGCCGAAAGGTATACACCTATTGACAATGAGTACAATTAATAATCTTTTAACCTTATTTAACCTTAAACCCTAATCTGATGGCTATGCATTGAAGATACTGGCATATTCTTAGTCGTCTTCCAAAATCAATGGATCAGATTTATTGTTCATAACTTTCTTGCATTTATCAAGGCATCCGTTAACATGTTTACTTTTTAATGCCAAACGTTTCATATTACCACAGACAGATTACCACAAACGTTTTATATTGGAGGCACGCATTCTCAATGTATTGGGGACACATGTTCTTAGCCGCTGTGTTAGTATTATAAATCTATCAACAGCTAGCCAGTATCATTATTATATTAATAATAATAATAATAATAATCTATCAACACATCAAATTGGTGTATAAGACCCCCTTATTTGTGGGACAAGGGACCCCCCTCCCCCCACTGGTAAAGTCTACAAAGATATACATACCCTACCCCCCTCTGAATTTGAACCTGTAACCAACCATTAATAAAGAAAGACATTGTTTAAGCTGTTATACAAAACGTTTTTTTCGCAGGAATTCGACAATATAAATCCTTATATGCCAATTATGCTCAATTTCACATTTTTCACATTCTTAACACGAGTCCTTGAAACATAACACCAGGATTCCCAAACATTCTACCAGCCATTTGCCATTATGAAAAGTCCCGCTCCCTCTACACATGCACAATAGCAAGGCATGGCACCAGCGACTCATTCACTGAGACAGCCGGCAATAGAACCCTCAACCAGATAGCGGTGCACCAATAGTATCGCCATTTTAGAAAACACATGTAAATCCCAACTGAGTATACATAATTCGTTTGTCAGTATAGAATTTAAAAAAACACATTTAAATCGTTTCATGTCGTTTACATTTATATGGTCAAATCCGTATGATATTCGACATGATTGAATGAAGTCGTTGAAGTGTCGGACAGAGGGGAGGCACACTTTCCTTCACATAGACTTAACAGTTTTACTATATTCTGGGTCTCTACTACTATTCTCATTGTCGAATGCACGTTTCCTTCACATAGACTTGACAGTTTTACTACTATTCTCATTGACTTGTTGAATCCACGGTCTCCATCATTGCTCGTTCTTTAATAGATTTGAGACAGCACCTTCCTCTGTCACTCTTCTTCCATTTGGTGTCAACCAGTTGTCTTATACGGTGATTCATGTCTTATGAGCTACCATCCTCCAAACTTCAAAGGGCGGTGTGGTAGGTAGCCGTTCGTCATGTCCAACAAAAGTAGCTTTTTCAACGATGCGTGCGTTGTGTCATTACAACGAGTATCAAAATTAAATCTTTCCTGGTCCTTCCACGGCTTCCGACTCGTATAATTCACAAAAATACTTTTAAAAAATTATAATTTCCAATTAAATTATTTTTCATTTAAAAAATATAACAAATATTATAGAATTTTAAAATGAAGTTTAATATCTTTATCCTTATCAATGTTAGTTATAACCTCAATAGCTTGTGATTGTATAGTGTTTGCAGAGCTTGGAGAGAAGTCTGCTCAAAAGAGCGTTGGAGACATCACAGTGAGTGGAGGCAGCCGTGCAGAAGGAGATTCAAAAAACAAAGCGTTTAAGAATTTGTGAAATCCCTTCTTCAGGAGGAAAATGCAGAAGTAGCAAAGGAGAAGCTACAACAACCGCTAGATCGACCACGGAACAGATATTGGCCATTAGATCAACCCCAGATAGGACGAGAAGTGTGCATAGGAACCGAATAGATCTCAGTCGTTAGATCTGGGTATGAACGACAATAGCCGTGAGATCAAGGAAAGGGGTAAATCAATAATCAATTAATTCATGACCGTCAAGATCTCAGTGAAGGCAAATCGACAACGGAGAGCCATTGTGGACATCGGGAGGAAAATTAAAGTGTGTGCAGGTTCTCTGCAATCCAACATGATCATTGATCTTAATAGATCAACAGATCAACAATGGACATTGACCCCGCAATAGACCAACATCTTTGCATTGCAGAGATCAGGAGGAAAATTAAAGCACGAACAAGTTTAAGCTCCGCAATCATTCATGGTCGTCAATCTTCACGGTCCATTTAAACATGACCATCAATCTTACGAGGTGAGAATAATGCCCAAAGGATTAAGCTGAGGTCTTGGTCATTTGTAGAGAAGACAAAGGTCCTTCATACTTTGTGTATTCGACGATGTTGGCCCTTGGTTAGGTATTACGGAAGAAAGCAAAGATTAAGGAAGAAAAAATACAAAGTATGAAGTGCGCGGAAGGCACACAAACCGAGGAAGAGTCGAAGTGGTTAAAGAAGCATAAAAGAAGGAACAAAGTAAAGGAAAGCAAGTTGTTGAAAGAGAAGATCAAGGAAGACAAAGCAACAAATAAGATAGATCATGAACAAGTTAGCAAACGAAAGAAGACACTAATGGGTGCTTTGGAGCACCTCGTTGAGAAGAGGGAAGAATAGGTCGACGAAGTCCTTAAAATGCGGGTTTTGTGGACCTAGGGTTTTGGCACTTGGACTTCCGTCTAGGGTTTCTAAGAGTCATGGAATAATAAATAGATGACTAGAAGAGTGAGAGAAGGGGGATAATGATGTTGAGAGGTAGAAGTGTTATGTTTTAGAATATTCTTGTATTTTGGGATCTTCAATTGGGTGCGAAGATCTATTCTGCAACTGGGTGCCCAGGAAGAGGGAATAAAGAGGAAGAGAGAAAAGGATCTGCAGTTGAGTGCGCGGATAGAACTGTATATTTTCATTTATTCTTTCAATAAACACAGTTATGTGGACGTAGTCCCAGGGAGAGGGTGAACCACATAAAATCTTGTTGTTCTATGTGGTTGATGTTGTGTTATTTGCTATCTTTTATATTGTTATTGCACTGTTATTTTCCCCATTGAAGATAATAAGATATAACTAACTTCGTGAAGTTAAACATAATACTCTTAAGAATCTCTAGGTTATCTTGTGTTGTTGTTCTAGAATCATCTTGCATTTCCTCTGGTTTTTGGCACCTGTGTCCTGCAACCCCCCTATTGCAACTTCAGGTGAGACTTCATATGCTTCCCAGGTGCTATCGTAAGGGCCAATAGTTAGGGTTTGTTGGTGCGCTGTTAGAGTTGAACCCTGGGTCTGCCCCTATTGTTATCACTGAAATTTCGTCCGCAAATGGTTACAGGAATCCAACATCTCTAAACACCTATTAGTTCATTCATGGCTAAAAAATGCATTTCCAAAGGGCACAAACTATACAACTGGTTATAAAATCAACATGCGCTCAGAAGGTAAAGGCAGTGCATGCACATGCACCAGTCGAGAATGCAAGGAAAGCGCACATGCGCCCGACACACAACTGTGTACGCAAAAAGCCACGCACACCTCAGAACGACACATTTATGATTCTGGTCGGCCTCCCACCCATTTTCGGTTCAACTCCTAAGTTGATTTGACCCTCAAATCTGAACTGAATCCGAGTGGGGGGTTGGTCAAAGACCTAAAGGTACCCTAAAGGGCCCCTTGTTCACACTAAAGACCAGTTGGAGAATATTTCAAAGATTTGCTATAAAAAGAGGTCATGGGTGCACTATATTTTGAAGAATCTATTTGTATTGTTATGTTGCCTCTATTCTCCTACAAGGAACCTCTTTCCTCATTGGAGCATACAAGCACCATTTCATTGGGCTATTCACATCACCTCTTGAGTGAATGAGCTTTGGATTTCTTCACCATTTCCTTTTAGTTTTCTATTTGTAAGAAGAGCTCTCTCATTGGGGGTTCAAGAGCCCTCCCTTGGAGGAAGAGGGGACCCATAAGTCTTCCTTTCTCTTTGGTGTTTTCCCACTAATACAATCTATCCATTGGTGGCATGAATATTGGTCAATTATTTGGTTGATTTTGGTTCTAATTTCCTTATGCACTTTAGTTTAGTTTCTTTAATTGTTGTTATCTTAGTTATTTGTTTATTTCATGTTATTGAGTCATTTGACTCCCACACTAACTTTTGTCTTGTTCACCTGACCCAACTGAACTTGCAAGTGTCTCTATTTTTCTCATTCAAGTGACGAAAATGATAAAATAGATTGATGACCATACTAGGGATAGGTATCAATTTCCTCCCCATTTGGGTTATTTGAGAACTTCTTTTTGATTTATTTAACTTGTAGGGATCATAACCGGCCTAGGCCTACTTGCAAAAAGCTAAATTCAGAGCTGAGATAAGAAAATTCCATCCAAAATTTTCTTCTCGACCGCGTATCAAAACATGCGCAGGTTTTTCAGCCCACTGGCACGTCTTCCAAGCACATGCGCCAACAACACTGTGTTTCTCAGCGCATTTTATGCACAATGTGCCAACATGTCATTTTGTATTCATGCATTGGCGTCACATGCACCTCTGTCTACTCTGTGACCCATGCATCTGTCCAGAAATTCAATATTGTAAGGATTTGTTATGATATTTTGGAGGCCCCTAGCCTTCTAAATATTGATTTTATGCAATTTGCAATATGCACCACACTTAGATTCCCTCTCCACATGAAGGGTTAGTCAAAACATAGCCACTTAGGGGGTTAAAATCCATATTTTCCCTCTTTTTTCTTTCATTTCGCTACATGGATGGCTTTCTTTGATTGTAAAAGTTAAGTTGGAATCATTCAATATCACATATATAAACACTTGCATTGGGACCAAAAATCAAACTTCAATCATTAAGTATTCTCTTCTCTCGCACCATAGAGCGATCTTGAGAATCAGACAAATGATTGAGGCAATATAACTTGGACCTTAGGAATCCCTTCAAACTTGGACCTCAAGAATCCCTTGAGAACTCTCCAACACCACTTGTTCTTGATTTCACTCTCCCCAAGGGTCACATCCCGATTTGGGAGACAGTTCCCCAAGCCATTACCCAAATCACCTTCTTCTACCCCCCACCAGGTGTACAAGCTTTCCAAGTAGCCATTATTGAGGGACTGTAACTTGGGCCTCAGGAATCCCTTGAGAACTCTCCAACACCACTTGTTCTCGATTTCACTCTCCCCAAGGGTCACATCCCGATTTGGGAGACAGTTCCCCAAGCCATTACCCAAATCCCCTTCTTCTACCCCCCACCGGGTGTACAAGCTTTCCAAGTAGCCGCAACACTTACCCTTCCTAATATGGTGCTCGCTATTCCTGTTTGATATCTACACCCACCTGAGATGGTCCCTCAACCATCCCTCCCTCCCCAAACCAAGGGAACCCCAATGGAGATCCCAATCCTAACCCCAATGACACCACACCCCACCACTAGCCAGCACCACCGCTATAGCTGGGAGCATAAGGAAGAAGAAAGATCCCACCACTCCACTCCCCCCCCGAGTCCAACCTCCTTGCACACTATGTGAGAAAGAAGGACACCCCACCAATAGATGTCCCTCTCTCCCCAAGCTACAAAATTTAATTTACCTCCCTTGAGTAGCCACACTGCTCGTCGCTTCATCCAACACCCCTAATCCCACCACCACGTCCCCTACTATAGGTAGCAAAGGTCTGCGAACCAAATTAGCATGTGACATTTGTTCATAATATGGCCATTACACCCACCATTTCCCTGTGCTACCTTAGTTTCGACAGACGTTAACGACAGTACACCAGATCTTTCAGCAAGAATCCCCTCCATCCATGTCATCAAATACCCATGTCACTGAGATACACTATTTCACGACCTCAGTCAATGAATGGATGAGATTCCCTTGCTCTCTCTGTGAATCACTTAGCCATTTCACATACCAGTGTCCTATGATCATTGAATACAGGTCTCACCAAATGACCCTTATTCAAAATCCTACATCTCCCCCACTACCAGAGGCACCAGTGATTACCCCTACTCCATCCCCTGATGTCGTTTATATTATCTATCTTGATCCTGATGCACTTCCCACTCCTCCATGGTTCATGGATAACCTATATGAAGATTTACGCCCAAATCCCCCCAATTCTCTGGTTAATTTCCCCACGAAAATCTTACGTCTGACTACAATTTTTAACCCACAGTATCTCAATATCTGGTTTATGTCGAGCGAACCATCGCAACCTCCTTGCGCCACCCCCTCTACATCTTCACCACCATAAGACAACGACATGATGAAAGTTACCAATGTTACTCCTCTAGATCCCCTATATTCTCACTAGTTCCACTGCGACGAAGACATCCTCGAAGAATTAACTACCCCCGATTTTCCATGGAATGCACTCCATCATATAGCGCTCTTTCTCTCGCATGAAGCCTTTGAGCCCCCTAGCCAAGACTCCATATATGCAATTGAAACCAAATATTTTATCCCATCAGGGAATATAGAATGGTTCAACAACCCTATCCCTGCCCCCGAGGCTTTTGAAGAAGGAGACATGGCCAACATTTCCCCCACTATCAAAATCAATATTTCCATCAAACCTAGAATCGTAGAAGAAATCACCATTGGTGCCGCATGCTCTCCTAAAAAACTTCTAGCTTACAGATCTTTCTTCCAGGAGTACTAGGACATTTTTGCCTGGTCATACACCGAGATGCTCAACCTTGATCCTTCTATTGTCGAACATCGTATAGACACATGGCCTGATATCATATCTGTGCGACAAAAGAAATGCCCACTACACCCATCCAAATCAATGGCCATCAAAGAAAAAATTGACAAATTATGCGCTGCAGGGTTCATATACCCCATCGCATATACATCATGGGTCTCCAACCCTGTCCCTTGCAACAAAAAACAGGGCACTATTCGCGTCTGTACTGAATTTCGCGATCTCAATCATGGCTGTCCTAAAGACAATTTCCCAATGCCTTTTATCGACCAAATTATCGATTATTGTGTCAACCATGAGGCTTTGACCTTCATGGACGGGTTCTCTGGCTACAATCAAATTCAAATTCACCTAGCCAATCAGTATAAAACTGCATTCACTGCCCCATGGAGTACTTTTTCATATCGTGTCATGCGTTTTGGCCTCAAGAATGCTAGTGTGACTTTCCAATGGGCCATGACCTACGTTTTTCATGATCTCACTCACATCATCCTCGTCTACTTCGACGAACTCACTGCTCGATCTAAGAAACACACTCAACATCTAGATGACTTACCTAGATGTTGAGTACAATATCCACTTGAACCCCCTCAAGTGTGTATTCTGTGTCACTGCTGGACGCCTCCTTGGGTTCATAGTTTCCCAATGTGGCATCATTGTTGACCCCCTCAAGGTCCAAGCCATCACATAAATCCCCCCCCCTTTGGAATTTACGCCAGCTGCAGAGCTTACAAGGAAAAGCTAACTTTTTACGCCACTTTGTCCCCGATTACGCCACTCACGCACATGGTTTCCTTTACCTGTTACGTTATGATATCCCATTTCGATGGGATGAACATGCCCAAACCACTTTTGACGATTTAAAAGTGATTCTCTTCCAATGCCCCTTTGATTAGTCCACATGACTATGATCGCGACTACATCCTCTACTTATCGGCCTCAACTGTCTCAGTAGCAAGAGTTCTCGTCTAGCTAGGGGATGATGGTCACAAGCATGTAATTTACTATATTAGCAAAAACCTTTCAGGGCCACCCATGAAGTACAATCATGAAGAGAAACTCGCCCTTGTAGTTGTCCTCGCAGTCCAAAAAATGCATCATTATATCCCTCTTCGCACCACCAAAGTCGTGGAAGATTCCAACCCCATGCAATACTTGCTTAGTCGTAGGAAAATTAATGGAAAATTTTCTTGATGGATCATCATCCTTCAGGAGTACTACCTAGAGTTTTCCACTCCCAAAATAAAGAAAGAGCTCATCCTCTCCAAACTCATCACGACATTTCCCTCCGATGTTGCTAGTTCACCTATCAATACAGACTTCCCCGACGAACACCTCTTCTACATCCCCTCGGATGATCCCTGGTACGACGACCTTCTCATCTACCTTCGAACCTAGAAGTTCGAACACCACCTTTCCTGAGATGATCATTGATGCATTCGCCATCAGGCCCCTCGATATCTCCTTATCGATGACATCTTGTATCGATGAGGGGTCGAAACCATCCTCCATCGATGTTTGACCATTGACGAAGCCAACAAAGTCTTGAATGATTTCCACAACGGTTCCTGTAGTGGCCACCTCTCAGGGATGACCACCACCTAGAAAACCATTCGAGTAGGCTACTTCTAACCCACGTTGTTTCATGAATGCATCCATGTTGTGAAGCGATGTGACAAATGCCAACTTTACGCCAACAAAGCACGAGTTCCACCTGCTCTTCTACACCCCGTCATCACTGTCGACCGCTTTTGCAAATGGGGCATTGGCTTCATGACTTGCGACCCTCCATCTAGAAATGGACACAAGTACATTATCGTGGCAGTCGATTACTTCACCAAATGGGCCGAAGCCATGCCCACCTTCAACAACACCACTGACACTACAAAGAGTTTTTTCTTTAACCACATCATTTCCCAATTTGGAGTACCACTACAGCTAGTCTCCGATCATGAAAAACACTTTGAGAATGAGCTCTTCATACATCTTTCCTCAAAATTAGGCTTCTCTCATAGTTTCACCTCACCTTACTACCCCCAGTCCAACAGGAAGGTAGAGATGGTCAACATGGTCCTCAAAACCATGTTGTAATGTACTGTCAACAAACATAAGACCAATTGGCATCATATGTTGTTTTCAACACTATGGGATTATTGCACAGTAGTTAAAACTACCACTGGTTTTACACCATTCCATCTCATCCATGGGGTCGAAGCCACTCTCCCCATCGAGTGTGAAATTCCCACCTTATGCACCGCTATTGAGTTATTACCTGACACCGCTCTAGTGGAGCAGCGCTTGCTGAACTTAGAGTCACTGGATGAAGAACGTTGATCTTCATTATAGAATATTGAGGCAGCTAAAAACTGGTCGAAGGCCACCTTTGACCTCCATGTCAACCTTCGCTCATTTAACGAAGGAGATCTCGTCCTTGCCTACGATATTGCTCATGACACATTCGACCATGGAAAATTCGAGTCATTATGGCATGGACCTTACATCATCCAACACTGACTCACTATAGGTACATACATCCTAGCCTCTCCAGAAGGCTACCCTCTCAAAGAACCCATCAATGGGTTGTACTTAAATAAATTTTACGCCTGAGAGTAGTCATTCTACACTAGGATTTTTCTTTTTTGTACACATTTTGTAGAGTTTTTAGTCTTATTTTTTCTCTACGCCTTACGTCTGATCTACCATTTTTGTTATTGATAGATGCCTCCTTCATTGGCCTACCACATCGGTTACACTGATGGAGCTAGTTGATGGACATAGAATCTTGCTTCAACCGCTTGGGCCCTCTATACCCCCTCACGTGAACTGCTCCACTCCAGCGGCATATGTTTGGTCTCAGCAACCAACAACCAAGCATAATACACATTCGTCATTGGCCTCCTTGCCGAGGCCAATCACAGCCATATTCATCACCTTAGCATCTTACTAGATTCCCAGCTCATCTTCCTTCGGCTCAATAATGTGTACCGTGTCCGCGATCCTTGCCTCTTCCGTAAATACCTGCAAGTTAGACTTTTATCTCGATGTTTTGATTCAATCACATTTACAGATATTCCATGATAATGCAATCGAGTAGAAGATAATATGGCTAGCCTAGTGTTAGATTGACATTTATCTACCATTACACATACATAAACCATCAAAAGTCTGTCACAACATATAGTCTAGACATCATAAAAAGCACTACAAAAAATCATCACATGTGAACATCACAAATCCTCAAAATGTATATCCATAAATATATATCAATCACTATGCCATCAATGTTTACAAAAGTAGTACAACATGTACACCGCCCATAGGAAGGTGAACCCCCTCATCCCTATAGGTACAAAATAGGTGTCACATCACCCTATACAAAATGGACTCGCAGGCCTATATAAATACAAAAATATATATACAAGGGCACTCATGGTGCCTCTAGATCTCAACCACCTGGTCCTCTCTCTAGAGGAGGTGCCCCACCGGTTGGGGGTCCTCCAGGTCCTTGAGGTAGTTTCCCAATCATCCCCACCCCCGCTACAACGTCTTTGTGGATCAGGGTCCACAACTCTACCGGAAGGTCGCCACACTACTCCAAGACTCCCTCATCTTGGATATGCATCCACATGCCCTCAGACACTCCCTGTAACATTACCTCCAATTGATGACAAAATTCCTCTAAAACTCCACTCGCCTCTGTCAGAGGAGCATGTGACGACCCTGCACCAAGGTCATCATATCGACGTCTCCTCCCAGCTCTATCATCAATAACTAGCCTCGCACCAGCCTCATCCCTCTGACATCTCTCTCCTGCCCACGACTGTCTCTCAGGCCCCTGATGAGTCGACACTCTGACCAACTCTACCTCTCGTCCACGTGGCCCCACATCTGCACACAAAAAAAACAAATGATAGCATCAACATCCATCCATACATAAAACATATGTTATAATATCCAAAACAAAAAACATCAAATACATCAATGTACCTCTGTGGTCCCAAACCTCTCCAGGAGGTAAGACCATGTCGGGATCCTGATGATAGTCCATCCCTCCATATGGGTATCCCAGGATGATCCATGGCATCTGACACCAGACACATGCTAGCTTGGCCATAAAGTAATGGCCACCCTCCCCACCCCCATGTCGAAGCAAGATCGATGCCCATCGCATCAATTGTGGCTCCCGTGCACGAGGTGCATCTAACAAAACTCTTGGGCACAACATAGGCACCCTCTCCAAGAACCAAGCCACCAAGATCGACCCAAAGGAAAAATCCCCTGAGTCAACAATTCGACACTTGTTGAGCTACCCCATCATCTTGGTGTGTAGCATAAACCCCCAGGAAAAATGCTCTCCACCCAGTGCCCTTTGCATGATCGTCAGCTGAACACCAATGATCCACTGAGTAACTAAGGATCCATAGACCCTCACAATCATCGTTGCAATGCAAAAATGCACAAGGGCGTCCATTGCCCCAATCCATACCACCGAGCCTAACATAAAGTCCTCCCCAGAACAATACATTCATGCCAGGTCAACTAACTGTCCATCCCCTGGCAACGTGGGATCAACAGGTAGAGCACTTCCCTAAAAAGGGAGCCCAGTCAAGAAATACACATCCTTTGTCGCGGAGAATGCGAGTTTCTCCCCCCACACAATGAAGCACTGTAGATCAGTGCTCCACATAGATAACAAAAGTTGTAGCAGGTACTCCTATGCCCACAATAGTGAGCAGTCGAATAACTTTAGCAACCCACGGGCTGCCAAAGGTCCCCGCACACTCGACTCCTCATCCCTCACCACCTCCCTGAGGCACGCTCAGTCCCTCTCCCTCTAGTGGACTAGCATCTTGAATTGGTCACCTGCATCCACATACACAATACTTGATCAGACATCAAAAACCATAAAAATGCCAAATCTCAAAAAAGACAAAGTTTTTACACCCCCTCAGCTTTGCCTCATGTGTGCGGATGCTTCCCCCATAGGCGCGCACATGTGCGCGCCTGTTATTCACACAGTTGCGCATCAATGTGAAACTCTTGAAGGTGCATGCGCACATTCATGCGCCCTTGTCACACACACATGCTCACATTCATGCACCCCTATCACAAACACAGGCTCACATTCATGCACGCTTGTTCTCTACACAGTTGCGCACACATGCACAGCTCTCAACGAAACAACCGTGCATGAATGTGCAACTGTACTTTGAACATGTGTGCATCGGATGCATGTTTGTTTTCCCCATTCAGGCACGCCTATGTGTGGCTGTCTTCATTATATCCGTGCATCCAAGCATGAGAATCCTTCGATTGCCTACGCACTGGGGGGCCCACCCTCACAAAATCTCTTAGTACAAACATCCGTACGACCCTGCCCAAAAACAAAATCCTACCTACTATGCAGGTGGATGAGACCACTAACCCGACTCTCGCAAATCTTGGATCGGATGGCTCAAACTCCTGAAATATTCAAATCTCCTATCAAAACCTCTTGTAAACTCACTATGACAACAAGTACAAATGAGGTGGCATTATGGGCCCTACAATTATAAATAGTCCCTTTTACCAAACTTCCAAACTCAATTACAGGAGCTCAGAGCATCCATTTTTTGATCTGACTTTAGCCACAGTATCAGGATCCCACCACCTACACAGTCACATTCCCTAGATCACCATCCATCCTCAGCCTTGGGGTAGCATTTTTCTCACATCACGCCTAGGTACGGATGCTCATATTCAAAATTATCGAATAAATGTTATATGTTCTTTATCTTCAGATATTGTTCACATCGGGTATTTGGTTTTTATGTGTGCAGGTACTTGGTCATCACGCATCGACGCAACCCTTTCAAGTATATGATCGACACTGGCATGTAATCATTCCCTCTGAATATCAATTACTTGTAGGGACCTCCCACCCGGCTCTGCAATCCTATCGCCTCCGCTGCATTTCAAGTACTGTCACCCGATAGAATTCTCCCCCACATGAGTTGTCCCATTCATAGTCCCCTTTGGCACTTTGACACTCATGTTGATTCCACCCCCTAGGGAGGGGAGTCTCGATAGTCATTTGCATGTTTGAGAATCAGCCACAAACTTCTTCTCCTCATCATGCTAGCCTTCCCACTGGACTCCCATAATCTCTCACCATGGTTTCACTTTGACTGCACCCCTGCATTATCATTAACCTTCCATTTCATACAAAATCAGTTTTCCCACCTACAGATATCTCTCCATTCATTTACCTAATATAGAAACGCACCTATGCCCCCCCCACCCTCCACCATTTCTCCATGCCACTTGCGCCCTCACATGCCAAGACATCTTGCATTGGGGCACCCGTTTTTGTATCTACACACTTATCCCACATTATTCTTTATTCATTTGGTAATTGTACAAAGCCTTTGTTTCCCACATTTACATAGCTTTTGTTATCACTTTTAGCACCCTTCTTTTTCCATCACAACAACCTGTGTCTCCCTTAGTTGGGGAATTCATTACCTTATACTCTTATTGACATCGTCCATAAAAACTCCGAGTATCCCACAGTTCGTGTACCTTGATCTCTGAGTTTTTCCACTTTGTCACGCCTTTGGCACAATTTAACCCACGTCTAGTTGTCCCCCTGACACTTGATCTAATTTCATGGTTGTTCCCACTCATACTTCACATATATCCCCACCCAAGAGCAGTCTTGAGTCTCACCACGTCTTGACTTCGTCCATGTACCTCATCAGTTCCTGATCCCATCCATTGGATTTAATGAGACCCTTTGCTTCTTGGAGTCGCGTCTCCCTTTCTGTCGACATCAACAAAGTTTCCAGAAGGGAGACAATATCTTAACTCTCATTCCCTTAACAATGAGGAGTCTCAGAAGACACAGAGAAAACCACCATTGTTCTCTGTTTTCGTTGACCCCCATAACATTTGACTTCAAAACTATCTCATGTTATGGTGATTCTTACTTTACGACTATCGTAGTTGTTTTTATATTTTCCAAAGACCTATGAAAGTTGTTGGGCTATCAATACCCGTGAATTATCAACACTTCTTACAGGTGTCATCGCCTCTTTTCAGATTTTGTTCACCATCAAAGTTTTCCTCTTCCATTATCAAACCACCCCGGAGGGAACTACAGTTATCTACATCAACATACAAATTTAGTTACTATCTTACACATTTTGAGTTACATGACATGAGCATGGGGCATGCCTACCTCGTTTGTACACAATTTTATTTTTCCACACCTAGAAAAATGTTTGGGTCCCACAAGTTCCCCTTTCCCTCCAATGGGTCACTCTTGCAATTTCTCTCAACAATCTTTCTTGCAATGGTACTCTCAGTAGAAGAAACATTGATGTATTTCAGTTATACGTATGCTACTAACCTCACACATCAGGGGGCATATGTTATCACTGAAATTTTGTCCGCAAATGGTTACAGGAATCCAACATCTCCAAACACCTATTAGTTTCATTCATGGCCCAAAAATGCATTTCCAAAGGGCACAAACTATACAACTGGTTATAAAATCAGCATGCGATTAGAATGTAAAGGCATTACACGCACGTGCACCAGTCGGGAACACAAGGAAATCACACATGCACCTGACGTGCGACTGTGTACACAAAAAGTCACGTACACCTTAGAACGACACATTTATGATTCTAGTCGGCCTCCCACCGACTTTTGGTTCAACGCCCAAGTCGATTTGACCCTCAAATCTGAACTGAATTCGAGTGGGGGGTTGGTCAAATACCTAAAGGTGCCCTAAAGGTCCCCTTGTTCACACTAAAGACCGGTTGGACAATGCCTCAAAGATTTGATATAAAAAGAGGCCATGGGTGCACTATATTTTGAAGAATGTATTTGTATTGTTATGTTGCCTCTATTCTCCTACAAGGAACCTCTTTCCTCATTGGAGCATACAAGAACCATTTCATTGGGCTATTCACATCACCTCTTGAGTGAATGAGCTTTGGATTTCTTCACCATTTCATTTTAGTTTTCTATTTGTAAGAATAACTCTCTCATTGGGGGTTCAAGATCCCTCCCTTGGAGGAAGAGGGGACCCATAAGTCTCCCTTTCTCTTTGGTGTTTTCCCACTAATACAATATATCCATTGGTGGCATGAATATTGGTCAATTATTTGGTTGATTTTGGTTTTAATATACTTATGCACTTTAGTTTAGTTTCTTTAATTATTGTTAGCTTAGTTATTTGTTTATTTCATTTTATTGAGTCATTTGACTACTACACTAACTTTTGTCTTGTTCAGTTGACCCAACTGAGCTTTCAAGTGCCCCTCTTTTGCTCATTTAGGTGACGAAAAGGATACAACACCTATGCCAACAAATGGTTTTGTTTCCAGGATCGAGATCTTATTGAGGGAATGTCAAGGTTGTTTCCATCAAATACAGAGATTCAGAAGTGGATAGAAGAACAAGAAAGGGAGTTCTCTTAAGCTTAGAACAAGAACCCTAGCATTCGTATAGAAGACTGGTTGAGGAGGTACATATTTACTAACGTGCACACGATTTTCTTTGCAGGAGTTCATAAGGAGTTGTACAAGTGGCGATCCAGACTAACAGACACTCAGTTTGGAATCAGATCTAGACCACCTCTAGTTTGGACATCGACGTTGATTAAGAAAGTCAAGAAAGTTGATAATGTTGTGTCTAGAGCAATGGGCCTCTAGTTTGATAACACTATTGGAGGGTACATTACCAAATTTTCTATTGACAGAGTAGAATCATATAGTCAAGCAAAGAGGTATTTCTTCAAGGGACCTAGAGGATGGTTTCTACATTTTTTGAAACTGAAGATTAAGATGCTATTTCATGAGAAGATTATATTGAAGATACAGTAATCAGTTGGATTTTAAAGCTAATGTTCAATAATTTAAACAGCAATAGTGACACAGAGGCTGGACACACGCGTAGTGGGAGATCATTCATAAAGGTTCCTCTTGCGAACCTGTTTAAGAAGAGATGCGATCCATTGGCACAAGACAAAGATTTATACAATGGAGAAGAAGCAGGATGATTAGATGAAGAGTATTCATATTTTGCAAGGTCAAAGGAAGTAGAGTCTGAAGAACTTCGCCAAGAAGAGCCAGAAACTTCAAGGACTATGCCTACTGTCGAAGTAAGTATTACTACCCCTCTTGTTGTTTTAGCAGCATTAAGTGACCAGAGTAACCAGAGTAATCAGAGCAGTCATAGTATTGTTACAAGCAGTTTAGTACATACTCAGTCGAGAAACCAAGGAAAATCCATGGCAGATGAAATGAGGTTACCCATTTTCAGAGGAGATGGATCTGAGGATCCTAACTAGCACTGGTTCTTATGCGAAGCTGTATGGAGCATTAAGCAAGTCACCGATGAAGTTGTTAAGAGAGCTCAGTTTAGTACTACCTTGAGGGATCGTGCACTGAGCTGGTATATGAAGTTTGTTATAGGATCTGTACAGCCTAAACTACTAAATGACATTAATACTAGGGATGATTTTAAGGATGGAAATTTATTTTAAAATGTAGAAACCTAGGTGAATTTTACTTATCTTTCATATGCCAACTATAAATGTTGGACGATGTTTTTGTAAAAATATTCAAATTTCTAAGGATTTTATATAGTTTTTATAAACTTTTGGAAATTTTAAAGGTAAAATAATTTTATCCTATAGAATTTGGGTGAATCATTTTTAAAATAACGAATCTCGTTTTTGGAAAAACCATCGAAAATTAGCCCACTAGCGAAATTTAGCCCCTAAAATCATCCATGATTAAGACTGCATTTAGTGCAGAGTTCAAGAAGCCTAAGTCAGAGTTGCAGTGCATTAAAGAGTTGAAGGAAATGAAGAAGAAGGTGAATGCACCTGTTTGGGAATTTGATCATAGGTTTAAGATATTGACAGAACATTTAAGTTTTTAGATTCCAGATGAACAACATAAGGAATGGTTCATCATTGCCCTCCTGCCACACATTAGAGTCCCTATGATGCAATAGAAGGTCACTTCGCAGGCTGAAGAATTAGAGATTTCCATGAAACTAGAAGAAACTCCTGTAGGAGAATCCAGTTCAGGTATGAGTAAGATTTTGAATCAATTAACTAGTTTATATTTACAGGTTGAAGGCATGAAGAAAGATAAAGTGAAGGAGAAAAGAGAATACATATGGTGTATCATATGTAAAGCAGAGGGCCATGAAAAAGAGCATTGTCCTTTATTTAATGAATACTTGGCCTCTAGAGCTCCTAACCATTTGATGCAGCCTACTTTACCATGGTGCAAGGTATGTAGAAATAAACATCGCCTTGGTGAATGTTATTATATGCATAAATATGTCTAGACACCCACCAATATTTATTGTACATTCTGCAAATCTGTGGGGCATGATGAGAAGGAATGTAAGGCTTATGACCTCATGCATGAAAGGTCAAGGGATGCATATAGAATTCAAGGAGAATTACAACAAGAAGGGAATGTTGCGCAATTCAATTCCCTAGGAAGAGGAAACTTCAACCGTCACTATGGGTTCAAAGGAAGAGGATGAGGAGGAGGCATGGTTTGAGGTCAAGGTTGTATTATTTTCTATAACTACGCCCAACCAGGTCATTTGGCAAGGGATTGTCATAACCCTTGTACTACTTGCAACTACTTAATTCATTTGACCATGTCATTGAAGACTGTCCAGTGTTGTTAGCTAAAGTTTAGGAAAGACGAGGTGGAAACTAGGAAGTCCAACTAATATCGGTTGAACCATGCGGTGAGGAACCCAGAGTCGTTATTACTAGAGGAGGCGCTATCATAGGAGAAGATAAGTTGACTCTAGGAAAGATTGCAGATGGATCAAGGATCAGAAGAGCTACAGAGAAGGCACCATTGTTTGATCCAAGGAAAGAAAATCATACTTTTGAAGAAGCAAGGAGAGAATTTGTAGGTGAACAAGATTATTCATATAAGGAACAATCTGAAGTAAGGGAATGTGAAATGCCTCCAACATTTTATTAGTCTTCCCTACCTAGACAAGGAAAAGAGTTAAGAAATCTTGTAGACTTCTTGTATACCTGTATTAATTTGATTAAAGATGAAAAAGTTGTGTAGGAACTACAACACCTGATAAGACAATATTAAATTGGAAGAGTATATCCTCTATTGAATAGAGTTGTGAATCAAGTATCTAGAAAAAGGAGGACAAGAAAGGAACTGCACCTTAGTGCCCAGATTGGAGACTACGACATAGACTATGTGGTCCTCGACCTGGGATCAGAAGTAAATGTTATGACTAAGAAGACTTGGGCATTGATGGGAAAACCTAAATTGATTTACTCTCCTATTAGGCTCAGGATGGCTAATCAGTAGGTGGTGAGCCCCTTTGGAAGACTAGAGCATGTCCCTATATACATCAATGGTGTGAGGATATTTGTAGACTTCGAAGTGACTGAGATTGTTGATGATTTCTATCCTTATCCTGTGTTGTTGGGTATTGATTGGGCTTTCAACAATTTGACTATCGTTGACCTAAAAAAGAGAAGAATGACACTTGAAGGTGATGGCCTTAGGGTCATTGCACCTCTTGACCCTGATGAAGGTCACATATACATATAACCTATAAGATAACAAGACCTTGCCTATGATCTAGAGAAAATCTATAAACTAATAGCAGGAAAGAAGGATTATATTAACCCTACAACAGATGGAAAAATAAGTTGGCGAAGTGAAAGTGCATGTTCGTCAAATTCAAAAGAAGCATTGGAAAATTGGCAGAACAGAATGTATTGACCAAAGCCAGATTGACCAAAACCATTCACTGGATTGGCACAAAAGTAAGTAATCTTCCCCATTTGATGGATTGAACAATTTAGAGACATTTCTATTTGAATTTAAAGGAATTGTACCAATACAACAGAGGTTGTTGGCACTAGATGAAGCCTTGAAAGAAACGTCGGCTAGATGGTGGGAAACACACAAGAAGAACATCGCAGAGTGGGTATAATGTCGCACCTTGTTGACAATGCACTTTTCAGACCAAGATGATGGTTGCGAAGTTCGATACACAGGTCAAAGTTGTCTTAAGAACCATGTGCGAATTTGTGATGAAGCTTGGAGCAACATTCCTAAAGAACAATGGGTACATAAGTTCATTAACACCTTAGATACTACGCCTATCAACTGGTATCTTCAAACAAAACTGTGCTTAGTCACTACAGATTGGTATGGTATGACCCAAAAATTCATATCTATGTTTCTAGTTGAAATTTAGTACCCCACAATAGATCAATATTTACAAATTGTAAGACAAAAGGTCTTTAAGGAAGCACCTAACCTCCCTTTTGAACAAGAAGAAGATGAATGGACTGTGCCTTTTCAACAGTTACAGGGTTGTTATAATATTAATTATGATGAGGATGATGACCCTAGGAATGTGAACATTTTAGAAACTGAGGGACAAAGAGATATAGAAGGGCCATGGATTGAATTACCTTTTGTTGGGCAGCCTATTAAAATTAAGAAGGTTAATATTGGAACCGAGAAGGAACCTAAGTTGGAAAATGTTGGAGACTATTGGGATGATGCTACTATTAGTAAGATTACATAACTATTGCATGAGTATCAGAACTTGTTTCCAACTAAGTTCATATACATGAAGGGAATTAAAGGTCCCTTGGGAGAAATGAATATTCCTTTGAAAGCAGATGCAAGACCTGTCAAGCAAAGGCCTTACACACTAAATCCCAAGTACAAGGAGAAAGTTAATATTGAATTAGATAGAATGTTGGAAGCAAGAATCACAGAACCAGTTGAAGAATCTGAATTCATCAGCTCTATGGTGGTCCAATATAAGAAGTCAGTAGAAATCAGAATCTATGTATATCTAAGGAAATTGAATGATGCATGTTTACATGATCCATTTCCTACACCTTTTACTTATGAAGTTCTAGATAATGTAGGAGGACAAGAATTATATTCATTCATAGATGGATTTTCAGGCTACCACCATATCAGAATTACTAAGGAGGACAGACATAAGACTACATTTTCAACATAATGGGGTTATTTTCAGTACACTATGATTCCTTTTGGTTTGAAGATTGCACCAACCATCATTTCCATGGTGGTGGTCGAAGAATTTAAGGAATTTTTACATACGTTTTTGGAGTCATACTTTGATGACTGGACCGTTTTTTGTCTACTGAAAGATGATATTGAATGTTTGAGATTAATGTTAGATAAGTGCAGGCAATGTCAGATTTCCTTGAACATGAAGAAGTGTATTTTGTTTTCACCTTTTGGAGTGTTGTTAGGACACATTGTGTGTAAACAGGGGTTGTTGGTAGATCCTTCCAAGATTGCTATCATTGTTGATATACCTCCTCCTACTTTGGTTAGACATTTGCGCATTGCATTGGGACACATTGGATATTATAGAAAGTTTATTAAGGGTTACGCATAGATAACAACACCTATGGAAAATATATTAAAGAAGGATAGTAAGTTTCAATGGACGGAGGAATGCCAGCAGAGCTTCGACACACCAAAGCAGAAAATGGTCACTGCGCCTATTTTGGTTTTTCCAGATTGGAGTAAGGAATTCCATGTTCATGTCAATGCTTCATCCATTGCATTAGGAGTAGTTTTAGCACAATGTAGTGTAGGAGAAATTGAACACCCTATAACCTTTTCTAGAAGGAATCTTTCTACATCTGAAATGAATTATACTACCACTGAAAGGGAAGGTGGTGCAGACTCCCAACCCTCAGGCCGAGATCCACTCAGGATATTTTACAAAACTCCACAAGAGTCATAAGGGACTCTTTTTCTTTGACCACACAAGAGATTGGGTCTCGTGAGTTCACGGATTTTAACACAATGCCATAGCTCTCAGCAATAGCCGAGACACGAAACTGCGAATAGGCGTAAGGTATAATCACTTCTCCCTTAGCCCCCCCTTTGCAATATGACCACAACCAAGGCCTAGCGTGAGCCCTTTCGCGACTCACTACTTCGCGAGTTGGAGAGTCATGGAATCTTGACTCCTTCAACGCCCCAAACTCCGATAACCAAACTTGTGATATGGTGGATGGTGTATGGCCTCTTTTTGTTAGCTCCCTTTATAAATGACCACCAGCTAGGCTAAGTACTAGCCCCTCTCGCAACTCATGACTTCACAAGTTGGAGGGTCGTAAACTGTTTCTCTCCCCTTGTGAACCTCTAAAGTGCGATAAGTCAACAGATTGTTGACTCCTCACAAGCAACGTGTCCATGCCAACTGTCGCCCACTTTCACCTTTTCTGCACGCTACATCAGTGCCACCTATCGCACGTGACTTTGGCGTTCGGCGTTTCGTAACCTCCACGATCACAACAAAGGTTTATACATCTCGAAACCCTGAGGAAATATGATGGCTCGAATAAAACACGATCAATGACTCCCGTTGATCCTCATCTCCCAGGTGATGGGTTCCTTTTGTTGCTAACCAACTTGCAAGTTTGACGTGATCTGACGATCCTCACAAATTCGATGATCCTCCATGGAGAATGTCAACCCTCCATCTGCGTCCTTGATAATTATTTGTGTAACAACCCTAGTTGAATATATACTTAGGGATTATTAAGCAAAATTAATTAGGTAATTAATTGTCCTAACATGGTTTTAATTAAACAAAGATTGGCATAATAATATTAATTAAATATTAATTAATTAATTAATTAATTGTTATAATTTTGATTAATTAATTAATTAATTAATTAATTAATTACCTATCACATTCAATGACATGGGTGATAAATTTAAGAAGGTTAATAATTTTAATTTGTTTAAATGATTTATGTATACGGAGGGAATAAGAAACATTAAATATAAGGATAAGAAACATTAAATAATAGGATAAGACATTAACTAAGAGGATAAGATAATGAATGTAAGGATAAGGAAATTAATGAGGAGGAAAGGGTCGGTGAAGGAGGGATATGAGGGGAGGAGTCTTACAGGAAGGGGGATGATTTCGGGAGGAGGAAGAATTATTGGAAGGAGGGAAAAGACTGTATGTTGGAGGTAATTAATTTAACATGCGTATATGCTAAATTAAAAGAAATTATTGAGTTTTCTGCGTAGAAGTAGAAGTTTAGTGTTTCAATTTATGGATTAAATAGACTTAAATTAATATGGTCTCTACACTTTGGCCCCAATCTTTGATTCAGATTCTTGGACTTTCTTGCTCCTGGATGATTTCAATTCAAACTTTCGCTCACCCTTTGCAACCTTCAAACAAAGTTGATTTTCTGGGTCTTTGACTTCTCTTGGAGAGTTCTAACTTCGAATCTCCCTCGCGCACGAACTTTGCACGCCATGATAACTAATCCAGTTATCTCTGAAAGGAAGCTATGTGCACTCCTTGCGACAACGAATTCTTCAACTCCTCTGCGAAATTGAATAAATTTTCCCTTTTTCCCAGCTTGTGCACTCCTTGCACGACTCTGAGCTTTGCTCACGCTTCGTGCAAGAAGTGCACAAGCTGGGAAAATTTTCATGAACTCCCATTCATGAGCTCTTGCATGGTCTGTCCATGCCTTTGAATTTCTACTTCATTTTCCTAGCTGGCATCTTCAACTGGATGTCCTTTCCACTTGACCAAGTATTCAAAATACTCTTTTCTCCTGGTCTTTCTGCTAATCCTCTTGTCAATTATTCTTTCCATCTGTGGCTTTTCAGCTACATGCATTTGTTTTGTCCATTGAATCTTTTCTTGTTCATCTTCTGCTCCTGCTTCTTCAACTTTGTAAGGGTACAAATCTACGACATTGAATATCAGTGAGATTCTGACCCCATCGGGTAATTCAATCTCATATGCATTTGCCCCAAATTTCCTTATGACCTTGCATGGTCCAATCTTTTTCATCTTAAGCTTGTTATACGTTCCCCTTGGGAACCTTTCCTTCCTCAAATGTGCAAGAATCAAATTTCCAACTTCAAATTGAAGTTATCGCCTATGTTGATCTTCTCTACGCTTGTACTCTTGACTTGAACTCTGCAACCACTCCTTAATTCTGCTATGAAGCTCCTTCATTCCTTCTGCAAAGTCCTCTGCACTAACACTCCTGAATTCATCTTGTTCTAAATCTTTCAATTCAGAAACTCCCCTTGGCTGCATTCCATATACAATTTGGAATGGAATGTGCCCCGTGCTTCTGTTAAATGAATCGTTGTAATAAAATTATGCCCATGGTAGAATATGATCCCATTGACTATGGTGTTCAGTCACTAGGCTCCTCAACAGATCTCACAAACTTTGATTCACTACCTCGGTCTGTTCATCCGTCTAAGGGTGATATGCTGAGCTAAAAGATAAATTAGTCCCCATCTTCTTCCATGGGGTCCTCTAGAAATGACCAACAAATTTTCTATCCCTGTCTGATAAATACTCTTTGGTAAGTCATGAAGTCTAACAACTTCCTTGAAAAATAGATTGGCAACGTGTGTTGCGTCACTGGTTTTCTGACATGGTATGAAATGTGCCATTTTAGAAAATCTTTCGACTACCACGAAGATTGAGTCACAACCCCTTTGTGTCCTTGGTAGTTCTAACACAAAATCCATACTTACCACATCCCATAGTCTCTCTGGTATTGGAAATGGTTGAGACAACCCTGTATTCTGTCTCTTCCCCTTGGCATGTTGGAAAATTCTGCACTTGTCCATGAATTTCTTGACATATGTTCTTATCCTCGGCCAATAGTATGAGTCATTCAACTTCAAGAACGTCTTATCATGATCAAAGTGCCCGGCTAATCCTCCACTATGATTTTCCTTCAGCAAATTATCCCTCATGGAGCATTTCAGAATACATAGTTGATTACCTTTGAACAATAATCCATCCTAGATCATATACTCGGTCCATTGGCTTCTGTCCCTGAGAATTGGATTCTTAGACGCCTCATGCATTTCTTTGAAATCTGGATCATCCTTGTACATTTCTTTGAGGTTATCAAAAACCAAAGTTTTGACTCTGAATTCCTGCAATAGCAAAGATTTCCTACTCAAAGCATCAACCACTTTGTTAGCAGTTCCAGAAATATGTTTAATCGCAAAAGTAAAATTTTGCATGAACTCAACCCATTTAGCATGTTTTTGGTTCAACTTCTCCTGTCGAGTCACGAATTGCAAAGCGTGATTATCGTTGTACAAAAAAAATTCTTTGGGAACCAAATAGTGCCTCCATTTCTTCAGCGCTTGTATGATTGTGTAGAATTCTTTTTCATACGTGGAGTACTTGATCTTTGCTTCATTCAGTTTTTCACTGAAATACGCGATCAACCTGTTTTCTTGGCTCAAGACTGCTCCAATGGAAAATCCACTCCCATCACACCTGACCTGAAATGTTTTTCTGAAATATGGAAAAACCAGAATTGGTTGCTCAATGATCTTCTTCTTTAGCAGGTTGAAGCTCTTCTCCGCTTTGTCTGTCCAATGAAAATATTTATGCCACTTCTTCATTGTATCCATCATCGATGCACTAATTCCACTAAAGTTTCAGATGAATTTTTTGTAGAAGCTAGCCAACCCATGGAAGCTTCAATATTTGAACACGCTCTTCGGCGATGGACAATCCTTAATCGCCTTTATATTCTCTGGATCCATTTTCAATTCATTTGCAGAGATAAAAAAAACCAAATAAATGAGTTTTGTCCTCATAAATGATGATTTCTTCATATTAATCAACAATTTCTCTTGCTACAATCTCCTCATCACAACAACTAAATGCTTCAAGTGTTCTACTTTAGTTTTACTAAAGATCAGTATATCGTCAAGATATACAATTACAAACTTACCAATGAAATGATTTAAGACTTCATTCATCAACCTCATTAAAGTATTGGGTGCATTCGTCAAACCAAATGGCATGACAAGCCATTCATACAGTCCTTCATTTGTCTTGAATGTTGTATGCCATTCATCACCTTCCCTCATTCTTATCTGATGATATCCACTTTTCAAATCAATTTTTGAAAAAAACTTTGCTCCACTCAAGCAATCCATCAAGTCATCCATCCTAGGTAAAGGAAATCTATACCTGATGGTGATTTTATTTATGGTCCTTGAGTCTGTACACATTCTCTAGCCACCATATTTCTTTGGACTTAGCATTGTAGGTACAACACATGGACTCAAGATTTCTCTAACCAATCCTTTGTCCATCAAATCCTGGATTTGTCTTTTAACCTCTTCATTCTCCTGCGGCGTCAATATATATGTCGCTTTGTTCGGTAGACTCTCCCTCAGTATAAGATTGATATGATGACTTATGCTCCTGATGGGCGGAAACGAACAAGGTAATTCGTCCACCACAATGTCAGCGAACCCCTCTAGCAATTCCTAAATTTCCTCCGGTAAATCATCTATCTTAGTACCGATCAAGATGACTCTAGGTTTTCTTACCACAACAAACTATATTTCTTCATCTTTCTTGACTTCATCAAGAGGCTCCTTCCCACTCATGAGAAGTATAGTATTGCTCGTCTCTGTTTTCACCTCCTTATCCTTAATTGGCAACAACATATGTGTTCTACCATTTTTTTCCAGAGTGTATGTGTTCTTTCTCCCATGATGCACCACATTTTTATCATATTGCCATGGTCTTCCTAGAAATAGATGACAGATGTCCATGGGAATAACATCACATAAAATTTCATCCTTATATCCACCTATCTTAAACTCAACTAAACATTGTTTAGTGACAGTTACCAGATGCCCTTTTTGCAACCACGAGAATTTGTATGGGCTCGAATGTGTAACAGTCTCCAATTCCATCTTCCCCACCATTTCTATGGATACTAGTTTATCTGTGCTTCCACTATCCACTATTACCTTGCATACCATGTCCTTGGTCTTGCAAGCAGTTCTAAAAAAACTATCCCTTTGGATTGGGTTCTCTGGATCCTTCTATGGATTCATGAGAACTTTCCTCATCATTAAGTATCTTCTACCCTCAACGTCTTCTGCCTCAACATTCCATCCTTGAGCTTCGACAATGTGAGTTTCACCATCTTTCTTTCTATATGGACACTCATAGGATTTATGTCCGATTTTTCCACAAACAAAGCATTTCACTTCACCTCCTCTGCCTCTTCCTCTTCCTCTGGCTCGAGGAAAAGTGTTTCGGTCAACATAATGTCTCCCCTGCGAGCTTGCTCCTCTCTCATATTGAGTTTGAGGTTTCTTTCCCTCATCTTTGGACTTCTGCATTCTGTCTTGGGCAATTGCCTTGCCTCTGCTTTGACTTCTGCCTCGACCTCTTTGACCTTGCTTTCGTCTCAAATTCTCTTCAACTTTCAGAGCCATATGATAAGCATATTCTACGGTTCGGATGGTCATCATGCTCATCTCGTCCTGAATGTCATATCGCAGACCATTCATATATATGGAAACCTTCTCATCGACGCTCTCCCGATGACCAGCTCTGATTTTTATCCTGTAGAACTCTTTGGTGTATTCTTTCATTGTCATCAACTTCTGCCTCAAATTTTGCATCCTCCGAAACAGATTGATTTGATAATCTCTGGGTATGAATTTGGCCTTCATTTTTGCAACCATTATGTCCCATATTTTGATTCTTTGTTTTCCTTTGCAACACCTGTCAGCTTGTAGTTCATCCCACCACAGTGCTGCATGTCCCTTCAGTCTAGTGACTACGTGCTTAACTTTCTTATCCTCTTTGACATCCTCGTAGTCGAGGTATTGTCCAGATATCTAAGCCAATCTAGCAACTCCTCAATGTCTAAGTTGCCTTCATACATTGGAATGCCCATTTTTTCCCTAGCACCTATCCTTACAACAGATCTGAATAAGAATTCCTCTGTAGCATCTTCGACTGCAATTTCTTCTCCTTCGTTTCCAGCTTCATTTTCACTTTCAGCTTCATTGATATCTCCAGCGTCGACTATTCACCTCTGTGTCATCTCCATGGAATCAAGCCTGGCACTTAATTCAAGCATCTCTCTTTCCACTGCTAGATCAAGCATTGGCATTTCTCTTCTTCTCGGCGGCATGGCTATAAAATTCCTCTTTTCTCTCTGCTATAGAAAGAAAAGAATTTGTTCTGTTCTCTGATACCACAACTGGTGTAGACCCCCAACCCTCTAGCCGAGATCCACTCAGGATGTTTTCCAAACCTCCATAAGAGTTAGAAGGGACTCTTTTTCTTTGATCATGCAAGAGATCAGGTCTCGCGAGTTCGCATCTTTTAACACAGTGCCACAGCTCTCAGCAATAGCCAAGACATGAAACTGTGAATAGGTGTAAGGTATAAGAAATTCTCCCTTAGCCCCCCATTTGCAATATGACCACAACCAAGGCCTGGCGTGAGCCCTTTCATGACTCACGACTTTACGAGTTGGAGAGTCGTGGACTCTCGACTCCTCCAGTGGCCCAAACATCGATAACCGAACTTGCGATATGGCAGATGGTGTATGGCCCCTTTCTGTTAGCTCCCTTTACAAATGACCACCATCTAGGCTAAGTACTAGTCCCTCTTGCAACTCGTGACTTTGTGAGTTGGAGGGTTGTAAAATATTGCTCTCCCCTTGTGAACCTTCGAAGTGTGATAAGTCAACAGAGTGTTGAATCGTCCCAAGTGACGTGTCCAAGCCAACTATCACCTGCTTTCACCTTTTCTGCACGCTACGTCAGCGCCACCTGTCACGTGTGTCTTCGATGTTTGACATTTCGTAACCTCCACGATCAAAACAAAGGTTTATACACCTCGAAACCTTGAGGAAATCTGACGACTCGAATAAAACGAAATCAACGGCTCCCGTTGATCCTCGGCTCCTAGGTGCAGGGTTCCTCTTGTTGCTAACCAACTTGCAAGTTTGATGTGATCTAACGGTCCTCACAAATTCGGCGATCCTCCACGGAGAATGTCATTTGTCCATATACGTCCTTGATAATTCTTTGGCCCCAAGCTTTGATTTAGATTCTTGGACTTTCTTGCTCTTAGATGATTTCGATTCAAACTTTCGCTCACCCTTTGCAACCTTCAAACAAAGTTGATTTTTTGGGTCTTCGACTTCTCTTGGAGAGTTCTGACTTTGAATCTCCCATGCGAATGAACTTTTCACGCCATGATAAATACTCCAGTTATCTCTCAAAGGAAGATCTGTGCACTTCTTGTGACAGATAATTCTTTAACTCCTCTGTGAAATTGAAGAAATTTTCCCTTTTTCCCAGCCTGTGCACTCCTTGCACGACTCTGAGCCTTGCTGATGCTTCTGCCTGTAAAAGCACAATTATATCTTTCCTGAGAGTTCTGAGATGAATTTCAAAACCTGGTCAATACACTCCTTGTAGACCCTCCACTGCACTCTTTGCAGGAGTTCTCAGAAAGAGAAACAATTGAAACTCATTCTCCCCTTATCTAGAATTCAAATAGTTAACAAAGAATCCTAGAGCATACGCACACACATAACATTGAAATAAAATGCACACATAGAATATAAACAAGTCTGCAACATACCATTCAATAGGTGGTTCCAACAACCATAACACACACATAGATTTGGAATCAAAGATTTCTTCTATTAATTCCAGTGCTCCTGTACATGGCAAATAACAACTAAATTCATAAAAATCCTTTGTGCTCTTCTATTCTCCTCTGCATCTCTACAACTCATGAATTTTGAATTATGTTACAAAGATACAAGGGTTGAGGGTGTCTATCATCCATTTTCCCTCCTAAGCTCCTAAAACTGTCTAGTCTATCATTTAAATCTGCCTACTTGCATTAAGCAAATTTAAATGCCTATTACATCCGTGGATAGGAACATACGCCCCAAAATCAGTTTGGATCTTCAAGATATAAATGCAACTGCACTTTCCTCCTATCCATTACATTAATGTTTCAGATTTTAAATTTCAAAATGTTTTCACAAGAACGTGTTCAAATTACATCTATGCGTCCAACTGTCTCCTTGGCTTTAGGCACACACTTTGGCTTTATACTATGCTCCTGCATCAGAAGGCTTAGCTATGGTATATGCATTGCAAAAGTTTAGACACTATTTGTTGGGAGAACATTTTAATATGTTTACTGATCATTCTGCATTAAAGTACCTAGTAAACAAGCCAGTGTTGGGGGGAAGAATATGCAGATGGCTATTATTATTCCAGGAGTATGACTTTGAGATCATGGTCAAGCCAAGAAGAATGAATAAGAGACCTAACCACTTATCCAGGTTAGAACATGGCAAGGAACATAGTAGTTTGGATGATACACTACCATATTCATAGTTGTTGGTTATTAGAAAATTCGATGATCACTTCGTCGAGATAGTCCAGTTTCTGTCCACACGAATGGAACCTCGCGAGTATATAGTTATTTAGAAGAAATAGTTGGTAGTCCATCCTGCATATTTTCAACTTATATCTAGACAATTATATAAGATGGGACCAGATGAGATCTTAAGAAGATGTGTTATGGAGTCAGAAATACCATTGATCCTTTCAGAATCACATGAAGGCATCGCAGGAGGACATTATGCAGGGAAAGAAACAACACAAAATGTTCTCAATGTTGGCCTCTCATGGCCTAATTTACATAAGGATGCTAAGGAATACCACATAGACTGCGATGTATGTCAAAGAATAGGGAAGACTTCTAGAAGGGATGTGATGCCTTTATCTCCTCAGTTAACTTTACAGGCATATGAGAAATGGTTTATTGAATTTGTGAGACCTATCAACCCACCAGGAAAGTGCACAGGAGCTCGATACATTATCACTGCTACAGAGTATTTGACTAGATGGGAAAAAGAAAGAGAATTTAAGGACAGTAGTGCAACTACAGTTGCATGGTTCATCTTTGAGGATATCATAACTAGATTTGGATGCCTGAAGATTCTTATGAGTGATCAAAGCACACACTTCATTAACAAAACTATTGAAGCCTTGACCCAGGAGTTCGAAGTTCACCATTAGAAGAGCACACCATACCACCCACATGCGAATGGTATAGTCGAATATTTCAATAAGATCTTGGAGACAACGCTGACAAAGATTTGCAGTGTTAACAGAGATGATTGGGATTTGAGAATTCCAACAGTGTTATGGGCTTATCAAACTACTTGCAAAAAGATAACAACGCAGACTCCCTTCAAGTTAGTTTATGGCCTGGAAGTAGTGGTACCTATGGAATATTTGGTTCCTAGTTTAAGAATTACAACATTTACAGGTATGGATGACACTGAAGTTGTTTAAGACAGGCTCACGTAGTTGATAGAATTAGAGGAAGACAGGTTCATTACAGGATTTCATCAGCACGTACAAAAAGAACGATAAAAGGCTTACCATGAAAGAAATATCAAGAAGAAAGCATTTAAACAAGGAGATTTGGTACTCTTATATGAAAACAAGTTCATGAAGCCTCTAGGGAAGTTCAAGACTTATTGGCTCAGACCATTCAAGGTTTCCTATGTTACAGAAGGTGGAGCTACACAGTTGAAGAATCTTAATGGAGAATGGAAGAATGGTTTAGTAAATGGAATCCATTTGAAGTTGTATTATGACAATCAATTGCCTCAAAATTCTTAGTAAAAGAAAAGGAATAAGGGTCTAGGTACCAGGTGCAATTGAAATTGGGTACCAGACACAAAAAAGACAATTTTCACATGATAGGGAGGGATATAACAGAAAGCACAGGCTGCTCCGTGCAGCTTGCAGTCCATGAAAATATAGAAGGCTCAACCCTATAGTGACTCGAGACAAGTCACGTGTGAGTGTTGGGGGCCTGTTGGACCTTGGTTAGGTATTACGGAAGAAAGAGAATATTAAGGAAGAATAAAGACAAAGTATGAAGTGCGCAGAAGGCACACAAACCTAGGAAGGGTCGAAGTGGTGAAAGAAGCATAAAAGAAGGAACAAAGTAAAGGAAAGAAAGCCATCGAAAGAGAATATCAAGGAAGAAAAAGAAGCAAAGAAGATAGATCATGGACAAGTCAACAAACATAATAAGACACTAATGGGTTCCTTGGATCACCTTGTGGAGAAGAAGGAAGAATAGGTTGATGAAGTCCTTAAAATGTGGGTTATGTGGACCTAGGGTTTTGGCACATGGACTTCGGTCTAGGGTTTCTAAGAGTCATGGACTAATAAATAGAGGAATAGAAGAGTGAGAGAAGGGAGATAATGATGTTGAGAGGTAGAAGTGTTAATTTTTAGAATATTCTTGTATTTTGGGATCTTCAGCTGGGTGCGCAGGAAGAGGGAATAAAGAGGAAGAGAGAGAAGGATCTACAGTTGAGTGCACATATAGAACTGTATATTTTCAACTATTCTTTCAATAAACACAGTTCTATGGACGTATCCCTAGGGAGAGGGTGAACCACGTAAAATATTGTTGTTCTATGTGGTTGATGTTGTGTTATTTGCTATCTTTTATACTGTTATTGCACTGTTATTTTCCCTATTGAAGATAATAAGATACAACTAACTTTGTGAAGTTAAGAATAATATTGTTAAGAATATCTAGGTTATCTTGCGTTGTTGTTTTGGAATCATATTGAATTTCATTTGGTTGTAGACACCTATGTTCTGCAACCCCCCTATTGCTGCTTCGGGTGAGACTTCATCTACTTCACAGGTTCTTCCGTAAGGAATAGTAGTTAGGGTTTGTTGGTGCGCTATTAGATTTGAACCCTGGGTCTTCCTCTGTATCAACAGGATAATCGTGTGCAAGAGTTGCAGAGGAGTCAAAATATCCCGAAGTTATGAAGCCCAGAATGAATCCTCTCCGTCGACAGAAAGAGGAAGTGTGTCAACAGATCCTATATTCTGGAGGTAGCTCACTTCGAAGGACTTTGGTTGAGAAGGTGTGTAGGTTCCCGAAGTACTGAAGATACGAGGTGACTCTGGGCCATTGGATCTAGTAAACATGTTTAAGAAGATCCCTGTGTTCGGATATATCATACTTCGAAGGAATTAGAGCACAGGTGCTAAAGGTTACCAGTCGCCTGAAGCTCTGAAGAGCCAGAGTAAATCTAGGTCGTTGATCACGCTGGACATGTAGAAACAATCCGAAATTTTGATGGTCTAATACTCTAAGAGAAATGTGAAGAAGTGACGTGAAGAGCCCCGAAGGCCAAAGACCAGAGTGGATCCTAACCACTCATTCCATAAGACATGTGGACCGCTAGGAGCTAGCCTTCGTCACTACAGAGAATTCATCACTCCATAAATTCAACACTTCGGAGGTTTTTGCGTGTTAGCATGCGGGAACTCTTAAAGGATGGAGTTTCAAAAAGGATTTTGGCCATTGGTTTGTCGAGGTTTGAGTGTCGTTGGATTTGTACCTTTTTGGATGTTTCGACACTTCATGTGTATTGTGAACTAGAGTGGTGGAAGGCTCTGAATCCCAGAGTCCCGTAGTAATTGTGATTCGTTGATCTTAGATCAACAAGGACCATTGATCTTTAATTTTTTTGGGGACTTCACCAGTTCAGGATTTCAGAGGAATTGAAGTGTTGACGTATTGAAATGCCCATAGCCCGAAGCCATGGAGTGCCTATTTTTCATCCCTTAGTCATATGATGATTTAACGTTAATGTTTTTTCATTAAAAAGGAAATAAGCATTGGCTCTCGAGTAAACTCAGATAGCTCATTTTTTCCACTAAAGGGATATAGTCAATGAAGAACCTATCTTAGATTTTTGATTAGATTCATGACTCTGTAAGATCTTGTGCTCAGATAGTCAGATCCAGCAAGATCGAATAGTTAGAGCCCAAATTTGTTTTATAAAAGGTAAAGATGTGGCCTGGCCCACGTTTTTTGACCCAAAGTCACGTAGAGAACTCTGGACCTAGTTTTACGCACGGGAATTAGCAAGAGGACCTATCTATTTGCATCAAGTAGTATCAATGGTAATTGTTTTTTCCTTGTTTTTCTATTATGATTTTTTTTTTCAAAAATTGCCACCTCTAACAATTTAGGACCAACACAAGGGCCAATTCTTCTTGGGAAGAACTATGAATTTTGGTCTCTCATAATGAGATCCTTCTTACAAGAACATGAGTGCTTGGATCCATTGGATCATGACTATGTGGAACCAACTCCAATAGATATAGCTACCATGACTTATCAACAGAGAAATGCTTAGGAAGAACAGAGGAAAAGAGAGAATAAGGCCAAGTTATGGATTCAGAACTTAATGGATGACTCAATTTTATAAAAAATCACAGGTGTTGTTACCTCAAAATAGGCCCAGGACATCCTAAGTAAAACCTACTAGGGAAATGAAGAGGTCAAAATAGTTAAGCTGCAGACCTTGAGGACACATTTTGAGACCTTAAAAATGACAGAGACTGAAAATGTTGATCAATTTATGACCAGAGTCATGGGAATTGTAAACTAGATTAGGTTGACTCATGAATCCATCCCTGATCAAAGAATTATTTAGAAAGTCCTCGGAAGTCTTCCAAAGAAATTTGAGATGGTTGTTACATTCATCCTTGAATCCCAGGATCTATCAAATTTTTCAATAGATGAACTCATGGGTTCTCTGTTGTCACATGAGACTAGACTGCATCTAGAAGATAAGTCAATAGACAATTCCTTCAAGACTCAATTCTCCTTCAGTAGAGGTAGAGGCATAGGTATAGTCAAAGGTCATAGAGGAAGAGAGAGAAGTCCAAGAGCCCATCACTCAGGTGAAGTTCACACACATCAAACTCAACATCAAAATTTCCATCCTCAAAGAGGTGGAGGGAGGAGATCAAATGACAAATCAAGCATACAATGTTATTACTGCAAAAAGTATGGGAACTATGAATCTAAAGGAAAGAAGAAGAAAGAAGATCAACACTCAAGCAGAGTACATGTCTCAAATCATGAAGGAGAAACCTTTGATGGGATGTTTCTCTCATGTCACAAAACTGAAGAACAACACAAGGACCTATGGTTGTTGGACAATGGATGCAACAATCACATGATAGGTAAAAAAGATTTACTTTCTTGCATTGATTATTCTATTTCATTTGATATAACACTTGGTGATGACTCTTTCGTCAAATTTCAACGAAAATGATTTGTACCTATTCTCACTAAACAAGATGTAAATAAATAAATACATGATGTCTATCATGTTCCAAATATGAAACACAATCTATGAAGTGTAGGAAAACTAGTTGAACATGGCTACAAGGTACTTTTTGAAGGAGCATCATGTAGGATATATGACAAACCTCCCAGAAAAAAATTGATTTCTAAAATCCACATGACTAGGAATAGAATGTTTCCCCTGATCCTTAGAACTGCATATCTAACCCAATCTTATGCACAAAGTGTATCCACCCCCAATGAAACTATGATTTGGCATGCAAGATTTGGACATCTACCCTTTCAGAGTCTAAGCCTCGTACATAAGCATTCCATGGTCAAAGGTATACCTATATTCAAAGATTGAAATCTCCCATGTGAGTCTTGCATTCTCAGAAAACATAAGAGAACTAGCTTTCCACAGTCCTCCACTCAAGCCAAACAACACTCAGAGTTGGTTCACACTAACCTATGTGGACCCATTACTCTCCAAATCAATGATTTCAGAAATGTTCATAACAACATTGTATATATAATGATAGCTTCACAATTACGTCAGTTCATGATTTTATTCAAAGTCCATGGTTTTATGAAGCACTAATATCAATTGGTACATGCAAACAATGTTTTCCTTGTCTTGTTCTGGGCAGGTACACTTAAGTAAATCTTTGCTTCATCTTATTAAACCTTTGGGACTTTTTGATTAGAGTGACTTGTGAGAGGGGAAGAACTTTCTTGATAATATTACCTTTGCCTTCTCAAACCCCTAGGTCACCCAGGACGTCTCCCCTGGGATTTTACCTCTAAAGAGAAATAAGTGTCTTATTTAGGTGACAATGATAGGACTACCTCTTGTTATGCCAATTTATTGTTCACTTTCCTTTGGATTTTGGGCAAGTACAAATTGTGTGATAACAGGACCAATGTAAACAAATTCAATAGGTGGTAGCTTTTATTTTCTAACATTTATTGATGATTTTAGTAGGAAAATATGGATATATTTCCTCAGACATAAGTCTGAAACCTTCACAAAGTTCAAGGAGTTCAAGGCAAAGATGAAAAATATAGTGCAGAATATGTGAAGTTTCTTAGGTCAGATGGAGGAGGAGAATATTGTTCAAAATAATTTGCAAATTTCTACAAATCACAAGGCATAATCATGCAAACCACAACCAAGTATACTCCACAACAAAATGGAGTGGCTAAGAGGAAAACCCAAACTATAATGAACATGGTAAGGAGCCTTCTCAAGGATAAATGCTTGTCAAAATTATTTTGGGATGAAGTTGTAGCATGCTCAGTTTATCGCTTGAATAGATCCCCAACCACTAGTGTCAAGATGAAGGTCCCTCAAGAAGCATGGAGTGGGAAAAAACTGAATGTTTCTCATCTTAGGGCCTTTGGATGAATTGCATTCACTCACATACCTTATGAATTGAGGAAGAAACTTGATGATCGAAGTGAGAACTGCATTTTTGTTAGCTACAATGAGACATCCAAAGCCTACAAACTCTACAATCCGATTTCAAAGAAACTCATTCTTAGCAGAGATGTCAAATTTCTTGAAAATCAGTTCTGGAGTGAGTATGAATATCGCCCTATGGACAGTCAAAATCCATTGCTACCACTTCTTGAACACAAAGGAAATTTAGGATAGAAAACACATTAGCCTTTCCTTCCAAGACTGTAGGTACAATGACAACCTGAAAGTTGTCAGGACAACCTTTCTTCAACTAGAAATTCATCCTCTGAAATTCAAAATCAACGAACTCAAAGCTTGAGAGAAATCCATCATTAATTGGATGATATTGATCAACAAAATGTTTTTTCATTAATTTCATGTCAACCTACATCTTTTACAGAGGCAACTAAAGATCCACATTGTGTTCAAGCCATGAACCAAGAAATTGACTCTATTGAGAGGAACAAGACATGGGATCTTGTTGATCTGCCCAAACATAAGACAAGTATTGGTGTCAAGTGGGTTTACAAAACTAAACTCAATGAAAAGGGGAAAATTTAAAAACACAAAGAAATGTTTGTTGCCAAAGGATTCTCACAACAACCAGACATTGATTATGGTGAACATTTTTCTTCAGTAGCAAGGTTGGACACTGTAAGGACTCTCTTATCCATAGCATCCCAACACAAATGGCAAGTATACTAGATGGATGTCAAGTCAACTTTCTTGAATGGTGTCTTAGAAGAAGAAGTATATGTGGATCAACCACCTGGATTTGAATTCAAAGAGCAACCAACCAAAGTATATCGATTGAAGAAATCCTTATATGGATTAAAGCAAGATCCAAGATCTTGGTACAACATAATTGATACTTACCTGATCAAGAGTGGTTTCAGCAGAAGCCAAAATGAGCCAACTCTATACACCAAAACACATCAGCAAGGTAAAATTCTAATTGTTTGTCTATATGTTGATGACATGATATATGCTAGAAATCTTGAGTTAGCTAGTTTTAAACATGTCATGAAATATGAGTTTGAGATGACATATCTTGGCATAATGAAATATGTTTTGGTGATTGAGGTTGAACAATAAACCAAAGGGATTTTTTTTTTGTCACCAAAAGTATGCAATACATCATCAAAAGATTATGCACGGAAGGCTGCAATCCAGCAGAAACTCCTATACCCCTAGGCACAAAATTGAGCAAGCAAGATGAAGGCCCTACAATGGATTTTACCTTGTACAAAATTTTAGTAGGCAACATGTTGTATATTACAACTAATAGGCCATATATTTTGTATGCAGTCGGCTTTGTTTCTAGGTTCATGGAATCTTTGAAATATTCTCACTGGAAAATGGCCAAAAGGATTCTGAGATATGTTGTTGGAACTATAATATACCAGATATAAAAAGTATGCAGAACATAAATAAAATGCTAGAAATGACAGAATAACAACAATATAACCAGAACAATCACCACAATAGCACCGAAATGATATAAGAATAACAATTGAAATAACACTTTGATTCTGAAAGCAATGTTCACGGGCCTCTTCGAGGGGGAAACCTCCAGTTGAGCAGAGATCTATTACAATAATATCCAATATAGGGTTCTCATACCCTTGACTCCTATTTATACTAAATATGTCTATCAAAAGAAGCATCTAGAGGAAGATCCTTCTAGAAGTGGAAGCTTCTATTAGGTCTTCTTACATTCGACTTATTCTATTTTGTTGCAAGGCCTTATTAATATTGACCTTTATTACATCCGAATATATTGTTCTACCTATGTGCATGTTAGGACCCTAACATGTCCTCCCCCTTAAAAACAACCTTGTCCTCAAGGCGTGAGATGTGGAAATTGCTGCAGAATGGTAGTTGGTTCCCAAGTGGTATCTGCTGGAGTTGTATCTTTCCACTGGACTAACACCTCCTTCATGGTTCTCTGACGTAGGTGATGCTCACGTTGGTCCAAAACTGCTTGTGGCTGTATCCAAATGGATCCTTCTTCGGCTAACTCGGGAAGGTTGGTTTGAATTTGGCACTTAGTTCCAATCACCTTCTTTAAGCATGAAACATGAAAAACATGATGTAGCTTCAAATGATTCGGCAAAGCTAACTGATAGGCTACTTGTCCCACATGCTTGAGAATGGTATAAGGACCATAAAATTTGGGTGCTAGCTTCTGAAAATGCTCGGCCTTGAGGGAAGTTTGCTTGTAAGGTTGCAGAAGAAACACCTGATCCCTTTTTGCAAATTGACGTTCAGAGCGACCTTGATCTGCTTGTTGCTTCATGTGATTCTGTGCCATGACCAAATTTGCTTTGAGGGTATGGAGAATAGCCTCTTGAACTGTAAGTGTTTGGTCAACCACCTGGACCTTCGAGACACCAGGTAAGTATGAGAGAATTGAAGGTGGATTTTGTCCATATACCAGTTCAAAAGGAGTCATGTGTGTAGCTGTATGGTATGAAGTGTTGTACCACCATTCATCTAGGGGTAACCATTGAGCCCACTGATTTTGATTTTCCAAGGAAAAACACCTCAAATATGTTTCCAAACACTTGTTGAGAGCTTCTGTTTGACCATCATTCTGGGGATGATAAGATGTGCTGAGATGAAATTGGGTGCCTTGTAGCTTGAATAGTTCTTGCCAAAAATTGCTTGTGAAAGTTGGGCCGTGATCAGAAACAATAGAGTGCGGCATGCCATGAAGCTTGAAGACCTGATCCATGAAAATTTGAGCCATCGTGGATGCTGTAAAAGGGTGTTGAAGAGCGCAAAAATGATCATACTAGGAAATGTGATCAAAAACCACCATGATGACTGATTTATTTCCCGATTTGGGTAAGGCGGTAATAAAATCCATAGAGATATCCTTCCAAATAGTAGGTGGAATCGGGAGTGGTTGTAGTGTGCCTGGAGATTTAACTGTTTCTCCCTTGTTGTGTTAACACACATCACATTCAATGACAAAATTACGAATGTCTTGTTTCATACCATCCTAGAAAAAATAACGTTTGACCCTGTCATAGGTTTTGGTGAACCCGGAGTGCCCCGCTGTGGGTGTAGCATGAAGCTTAGAAAGTACTGTAGATTTAAGCTTTGATTGTTTACTTAAATGCAAATGGCCTTTGTATCAAAGCTCATCATGGAGCCAAGAGTAACCTGGGGAAGCTGGAGCATTGGCCTGCAATTGTTGGATCAGATGCGAACTTTTGGGATCTTGTAGCCATTCCTGGCGAACGACTTGAAGCCAATTGGGTACATTGAAGGAAAGAGAAAAAAGGGATCCTTCATCTTCATATTTTCAAGAAAGTGCATCCACAACCACATTGTCTTTTCCTTTCTTGTAAATGATCTCATAATCATATCCAAAGAGCTTAGTCACCCATTTTTGTTTCTTTGGGGAGGAAATGCGTTGTTCCAAAAAATACTTGAGGATTTGATGGCTTGTCTTAATTTGGAAACATTGCCTCAATAGATAAGGGCACCACAAATCAATGACAGGAAGACTAGCCAACATTTCCTTTTCATAGATTGATTTGCCCATATTTCTTTCAGATAGTTGCTTGTTGGTAAAGGCCAAAGGCTGACCCTCTTGCAAAAGGATAGCACCAATTCCTTTCCTTGAGGCATCAAATTCCAAGAGAAAGTTCTTTGTGAAATCAGGAAGGGCCAGGATTGGAGTGGTGCACATGGCCATCTTCAAGGTTTGAAAATATTGAGCAGCTGATGGAGTCCAAGTGAAAGAGTTATTTTTTAGGAGAGCAGTCAGAGGTGCTACAATCTTTCCATAATTCTTAACAAACTTGCGATAATACCTTGTTAAGCCTAGAAATCCATGCAAGATTTTGAGATTCTTTGGGTGAGGCCAGTCTTCCATAGCTTCAATCTTTTTAGGATCCACTCTAATGCCATCCTTGCCAACCAAATGATCCAAGTATTCTAATTCTGAGGCGCCAAAAGCACATTTAGACTGTTTCAGGAAACATTGGTGTTGAGAGAGTAGATGGAGAACTCGATCCACATGAGAAAGATGGTCTTTCTAGGTTTTTCTATAGATGAGGATATAATCAAAGAAAACTAAGACAAAATAATGGAGAAAAGAATGAAAAACATGATTCATGAGGCTTTGGAAGGTGTCAGGGGAATTACACAAGCCAAAGGGCATGACCAAAAACTCATAGTGGCCCTCATGAGTTCTAAAGGAAGTCTTGGGAATGTCTGCCTCTTTCATACGTATTTGTTGGTAGCCCAAACAACGATCAAGTTTAGTAAAGAATTGGGTGCCACTCAATTCATCTAGGAGGTCATCAATGAAAGGAATGGGAAATTTGTCTTTAATGGTAAGTTTGTTGAGGGCATGGAAGTCAGGACACATTCACCAATAACCTTCTTTCTTCAGGACCATGATCACAAGAGAAGAGTAGGGGCTCGTACTATGGAGGATAGCATCTGCATTAAGGAGTTCCTGGACCATTTTGTCAATTTCATTTTTTGGGGAAAAGGGGCGATGATATAGACATATATTAGGAGGAAGGCTTCCAGGTACAAGGGGAATGGAATGATCATGAACACCATGGGAAGGAGGGAGTCCTTGGGGATTTTTAAACACCACTTGATTTTTATAAAGGATGTCTTGGAGGTCTTGCGGCACCGAGGGTGTATTTGTTGCTTGTATAGCATGGAGTTGGGCAATAACACCAGAATGACCTTTTTTGAGCAGCTTTTCCATGCGATGGGAACTAATTATCTCAAGTGAACCAGTGGTTATGCCTTGGAACTGATATTAGTGGCCCTCCTAGTCGAATTTCATGGTTAATTCCTTAAAATCCATGAGAATGGGACCCAAAGTCCTTAGCCAGTTTGCACCCAACACAATGTCACAACCGCCCATGTCGATAGCAAACATATGATATTTCAAGCTATAGTCACCAATTTGGAGACACACATTTTCACAACGCCCTACACATTTCATGGAGCCACCATTGGCAATCATGATTTGGAAATTATTGACGACATGGATGTAGCAATGAGTTTCTTGGGCAATGCGATGATGAATAAAATTATGGGTTCTTCCACTATCAACCAGAATGATGACCTTCTGATGCTTGATGTAACTGATTAGCTTGAGGATTTGGGGAGTGGAGAAGCCAGTGAGAGCATTGAAGGAAATGACCGGTTCTACTTCGGGAGGGTCTGAAGGAGGGGTTATGTCAGTGGTTTCAGGTGACTCAGACATAAGGGGAGTTTCAACATCCTCTTTTGAAATATCCTTGGAGATGGCCATGAAAATATTTTGTTCCTTACACTTGTGGCCCAGGAAATATTTGTCATCACAATTATAACAAAGGCCTTTGATTTGGTGTTCAACCATTTCTGCCCTGGTCAATTTTTGGATCTTTAGTGGAGCGGAGGGAGTAATGGGATTTAGTGGTTTAGGGCGAGGGACAAAGGAGGGTTTTTTATTTTGGGAAGATACAACCTATTGTGCTTCTTTATCTCTTTTAGTATCATCCACTCAACTCTGAGGTCGAGCCATGAGGACACGGGCCCAAATCTTATCCTTGAGGCCACTAATAAAACACTCTCGAAAAAAGGCATCAGACATGCCCTCTGTCCGAAAATCCAGGCACTCAAAGGAAACTATAAAGTCTTCCATTGTTCCTGATTATTTCAACTTTGTCAAATGACCCAAATGGTTGGTGTCAGTGTCAAAGTGTTCATAAATCTCTTCCACAAAATGTGTCCAAGCAATATACCCTTGGCGGGAAGTTTTTTCTCCATTACCACCATTGCCAAGGTTCTTGATCTAGATGGAGAACACCATACTGGAGTTTTTCAAAGTCATCTGTAATGTCGTATAAAGATAAATAATGTTCCATTTGGGTTACCTAACCAGTGGGGTTCGAGCCATCAAATTTTGTCACATCCACCCGCGAGAGGCGTAGGTCATGTTGAAAGTGATGGTGTTGAAAGTTATGGGAATGAGAGGAATGTTCAGCTTCAGTATGTGGAGGTGAGACAGAGGAAGGGTTATCTGTAGGGATATGAAGCTTGGTGCAGAGTGACAAAAAGACAGATTCAAGCTGGTTGGTCAGGTCTTGTTTGATTTCCTCCATTGAGGATTACAAGGTTGTATTGATGGCGACAACATTGGCACTCAGTTGTTTCACTTCTTGTTGGGTCTCGATGAGACTAGATTTCAAGGTATTGAAGCAAGATTCCAAGTCTTGGCTACAAGTATGGGCCATGAGGACGAGGGAACTGAAAAGGGGTGGATGGGGTCAAATATTTTTCTGAAAAATGATATGTATGAATGTGATAAGGGAAAAGAGATGAATCCAATGGAATAGGTCTCAAATAATGGTGAAAAAATTTCCAGATTTTTTTTTTTTTTACACCTGTGGAGTTATACTCTGGTCTAAAGAATATTGCAGTGATGAAATTCCCAAATGCTTAACCAGGAAGAAATGTGTAGTGATTTGGCAACCCGAACACCATTGCGCGACAATAGATCATGTTTGTTTTAGTTTGTTTATGTTTCTGTCCCCAAGGGTTAGGTATTCAAGGGTTCTACAGAAAAGGGTTTGCCCCTTGCTATAGCTCTCTGATATATGTGTGGGGTCCAACAATAGTACTCGGACCAATATATTAGGGCACTAACTAAGGGGGATAGACCATACCCTTAGCCGTACTACCCGACTACCCAGGTACTAGAGAGTATCTTCCTGAGTGTTTTTCTAGGTGGCACTATAGCAGTCAGGTGGCCGATCGGTTTATCTAAAGAGGGCTTTAGGTAATCTAGGTTGATCCGTACACAGGTGTTGTCTGATGCGCTACCACTCGAAGGGGTACCAACAGGGGTTACAAGGGTGGCCAACATATGTGCGCTTAAGTACCACTTGTATTTCCTGCGTGTATGAATCCCTCAACCACGGGTTTACGCACGTAACGACATATCTCTATGGCTTAAAGACGCCGAAATACGTCTCTACCCAGAAAAAAATTTAACCCACACTTTCTGCCGAGGAAAGTTCTCTGATACCACTTGTAATATACCAGATATAAAAAGTATGCAGAATAGAAATAAAATGCTAGAAATGGTAGAATAATAGCAATATAACAAGAAAAATCACCACAATAGCACTAAAATGATATAAGAATAACAACATAAATAACACTTTGATTCTGAAAGCAATGTTCACGGGCCTCTTCGAGGGGGCAACCTCTAGTTGAGTAGAGCTCTATTACAATAATATCCAAGCTAGGGTTCTCATACCCTCGACTCCTATTTATCCTACATATGTCTATCAAAAGTAGCATCTAGAGGAAGATCCTTCTAGAAGCGGAAGCTTCTATTAGGTCTTCTTACATTCGACTTATTATATTTTATTGCAAGGCCTTATTAATATTGACCTTTATTGCATCCGAATATATTGTTCTACCTATGTGCGGGTTAGGACCCTAACAAGAACTCTCAATTTTGGTTTATGGTACACTCAGTCTAAAGATAATCATCTTTCTGGTTACACTGACAATGATTTTGCAGGTAGCCTAGATGGCCAAAAAAGTACCCAAGGGTATGTTTTTCACCTGGGCATGAATCTGATTTCTTGGGCATCAAAGAAGCATCCCATTGTCTCAATATCTTCTGCAGAGGCAGAGTATGTCGCTGCTACCTTATCTTCCTATCAAGCTGTGTGGATGAAAAGACTATTGAATGACATGTCACATAAAAAAAATGATCCAACTCCTATCTTCTGTGACAATACTTCAACAATTGCTTTATAAAAAAACTAGGATTTTCATAAGAAAAACAAGCACATTGACACTCACTTTCATTTCATACACGAGCTAATCAATAATGGTGAAATCGTGTTTCAATTTTGTGGCTCACGAGATCAGCTCGCAAACATATTTACAAAGCCATTGGGAAAAAACATTTTTTATTTTCAGAGATAGCACTTGGGAATTATCAGTGTTGATGTTTGTAACCGTTGAGTTTAAGAGGGAGTGTTAGTTATAACCTCAACAATGCGTGATTATACACTGCCAACTTTTCTGTCCAGTTGTACTAGTCATTAGGATTTGTTCCTTACTTATTAATTTGGTTGTTTTGTTTTTCCTCCTTATATGTTTAGTCTATAATCTAATACAATTGTGCTTTACACATTCTTGTTCCCATTGTCTACTCTGTTTTCTTGTTTCTTGCACAATTTCTTGTTTTTTTAGCCTGCGTTGTGTCAATGCAATGAGTATCACAATTAAACCTTTCTTGGTCCTTCCACGAGTTCAGACTCGTATAATTCACAAAAATACTTTTAAAAATTAAAATTTTCAATTAAATTATTTTTCATTTAAAAACTATAACAAATATTGCAGAATTTTAAAATGAAGTTTAACATCTTTATCAATATCAATGTTACTTCCAATTTCTCATTGTCCAATGACTATCGTATCTTTTTATTTTATATGATGGATGTGAATCCATTTTCCAATCATCAAATATTTTTCTTAAATACTTTCCTTTAACCTCTAAAGATTAAAATTATCTTTATTATGGTTTTTTCTCATCTATTACTTGATATGACATATTCATCTATTACATCAAATCCATCACATAGTTTATGTTTAGATAATCTCATCATCATAATGGTGTATGTGGCATGTTTAGCATCACTTAATGAAAGCTTTCCAAAGAAGCCTAGAAATTTTGTCTTTTTGAATCTCCACTTACATTTAGTTTTCATCATAATGTTTTGAAATCCTTTACCTACTATAATGTCATTTTCTTTGTCTTCTTTCCTAAAACACCAAAACAATTAATTGTTGGTTATGGGTGTAAATTGTAATTGCATTGGAAATTGATTACTAAGTCACTGCAAAGCTATTACTTAATGACAATTTTCAACAAACAATAAACATTTAGTGAACCTGAAGAAATAAGGTTATCTCTTTATTTTTCATGTTGATTCATATTTTTTTTATTTCATTAGTATTATTTAGCACATTTGAGGAACAATAAACATTTAGTGAACCCAAAGAAATAAGGTTAACTCTTTATTTTTCATTTTTATTCATAGTTATTTTATTGCATTGGTATTACTTGAGCACATTTGAGGACCTCTTGACCACTTAGTATGTAATTCATGGCATTATCATTATTATAATAAATACTTTATGGGAACAAATCACATAATAAATAATTAAATTTAAATTATCTCAATAATCTACACATCTTGTATAAGTTTGGTCAAACTCATTTTAAAGATAATTCATAGTTTTTCTTTCGTTTACATAAAACAATTTAATGATTTTGTTTGGGCTAAAGACTCTATTAAGTTTAATGTAATTTTATAAGTTGTATGTTCTTGGTTAAGTTTAGATATGAACTTGTAAGAAATGGGCTTCGTCTACATAAAAAAACTTAAGATTGACATTATAGAAATGAGAATTGTGATTCTATTCATTCAATTTTCTACATCATCAAATCCTCATTTCTTTGATCTCCATAATGGTCATTCATATTTTCATAATGCATCTTTATCTATCACACTCTTTCACTATATTCATTTTGTTTCTAGCAACATTGACTTGAGTGTGATGATACTTTTCATGTCAAATGTCTTGAAAATCCCAATAAATTTATTTCCCTTTGCCTCATCCTAATCCAAATATCAAGTGTTGATGTATCCTTTGTAGCATTAATCCTTAGAGAAACATTTTTATGGGTGAGATTCTTACGAAAGTTGAGGAGAAGGTAACATAATTTTTGTTATCATCAAACTTATGCATGAGGGGTTATGGTCTACCATCCCACTCTATCACATATTTTTGGATGGTTTGAGAGATAAAGTGAACAATCAATATCCTCAATAAGAATGACATGCTTGGTGTTATTGATGAGTAATTTTCTCTTGATGATATTGATGAGTAATTATCGCTAGTTTTGTGTTTGTATGGATCTTGGGAAGTTCTAAATTATATAAATCTTATCCTAAATAATAAGCAACAGATACATAGTCATTCTAGATTTTCATGTTCCTAGAGGCCTATAAATAAAATAAGGTTTTTACATTGTTCTTATAGTTCTTTGATAGAAATATCACCTTTCAAAAAAAACCTCAAAATCTACTTTAACAAAGGCCTCAAGATCTATTACAATTTATTGTTTTCTAATGAGATCTTTAATCAATGTGAATTCCATGTTTAAGTATTCATTAGAGGAAATTTTCTCCAAAAATGGGCCTTTAAGAAAAAATATGCTTGTTGAGTTAGAAATTCAATAACCAATAGAATTTGAAAGAATTGATTCAACCATAATAGTTGAGTTGGACATATAAAATTCAAGGAAGATTATGTGTTATGTTCATATTTGACAATATTTAACCATATCTACACCTCATCTTTGTGAGAGGATATGTTCAGTATCTTTGAAATATTCAATGTGGAATATTTTATATTATGGATATTTTATATTATTAGTAATTTTGTTATTTATTGTATGATATCTATTATCATTAATTTGTTATATTATTATTATTATTATTACATATCAATAATAATATGTTCTTCCATTATATAATAATAATGGTTAACAATATATTATGTATTAATAGTCAATTGGATTTAGCCCAAGTGGTTTGTGTTGAGGGGTGTTTTCGCCCCCCACCCAGGTTCAAGTCCTACAAGTGACATGTTGAGCTCTTAAATGAGCAAACTATTGTAAATTTGGTAATATAATAATTATTGATATTTTCCTATATATAAATTCATAGTATTATTTTATTATAATTATTATTTGATATTATATTATGACTATATTATATATTACATATTATTATCATATATAATGCTTAAAATTTATTTTTGAGAAAGGCAACCCAAGTCATTCTTGTATAATCATCAATAAGTAACATAAAATATTTTTTTCCTTGCAGACTTTATGTTCTTGTTGGTCAACATAGATCTATATGCACAAGTTTCAATGCCTTAGATGTTGAACATTCCTTTGTCTTGAAGCTCACTTTTGATTTTTTTCCATGTTGACACTACTTACAAACAATGTTTGAGTATTTTGTAATCTTTGGGATATCCGTTACTGCTTGTTTGGTGTTGATTTTTACCAAGTTGTCAAAGTTCATATGACCCATTCTTGTATACCACAACCAACTTTCATATGTCTGCCCCATGAAACATTTTTCTCCACTAATCTCATCAAGAATATACACATTGTTTGGAGCTTTGATTTCTCTTGCAACAAGTTTGCCTGCATTTTCCCTTATTATCTTACATTCTTGGGAGTTAAAAGTGAGAGTGTTTCTTTGATCACACATATAGATAACACTAAGAATATTTTTTTTCAAGTCTTCAACACATAGAACCTTTTCTACCTTAGAACTTCCATTATCAAGACTAAGAGTGCCTTTTTCCAACTATCTTTGAAGTGTCATTCTCCCAAAAGGTAACACTACCTTCATTCTTCTTCAAGGTGATAAACTCTGTTTTATCCCTTGTCATGTGACTTGAGAACCCACTGTCAATGTACCACTCATCCCTATTATTTTGCGCATGTAGTGAAGCTTGTATGATCAAGAATTTGTCTTTCTTTTGTTCCCTTTGTTCTTTATTTCTTTCCATGACTATTGGGGTTTCCTCTTTCTTATCTTTTCTGAAAACACTTCTACAAAACTTTTTTATATGCCCATAATTTTTGCAATTATAACATATAATTTTATAAGTCAGTAAAAGGGGAAATGAGTTGTAGTTTCTCCTTGAGAATCCATAGGTATCTTTATTGTTGTTCCTCATATAGCTTCATTTTGAATTTATTCTAAAATCTATAGATTTATGACCAAAACCATTGCAAGAGTAACAATAGCTAGAAAATGGATTTGGGTACGTGATTGTGTGATTCCATCTTGATGGAAAAAAAAATTGATTCTATCTTTGTGAAGAAGATTTATCTCATGTGGAACATTTTGTTCTTCCCTCATGTTGTCTTCAACCTTGATAGGATCTTTGAGCACATAATCATAACTCTTGGTCTTTCCTTTACTAAACTATTTTGAGGAGGTTGAGTCTTCTTTAGCAGTTTCCTTCTTCTCATTGCAGCCAAGACCAATCTTGTCAAATGGTGGTCTTTGTCAGTTTAGGATTTCATCCAAAGTTGCGGAGATCTTTTCAAATTTCATGTTGGTATTTCATTTCTCCAAAAATTTTCATAAATAAACTATTTCAAATTCTAAATTGTTGCAGGCATATTCCTTTCTCTTAGTTGAACTCCCATAACTTCTTCATTTTTCTTTGCCTCTTCTACTTCAGTTTTTATACTCATGATTTTTTTTTTAGTTTCATCAGAGCTTTCTTTTGTACATAGTATATATTTTCTATACTCCTTCAGTTTCTCATTTTGTAACCATTTTGTTTCCTTAGTCTCTCTATTTCATTTATAGCACATATGAACTCTCCTTCAAGATCCACTTCTACATCAACCTCAAGATTGCCTACTTATTTTATATATGTCTTTCTATTTTCTAGGACATCGGTCTTTGTTTCTAAGTCCATGAAGAGAATCTCTTTCGTTCCACTGTCACTGTCATCTAAATACTTGTTTTCTTCATTGGCATATAGATTCTTCTTTTGTCTATAGAAATTTCTTCTCTTTTCACTCTTTCCCTTCTTGTAATTTTTTAATCTAGAATCTTCTTCTGCATTACTATTTGTATTTTTTGTGTAAGGAAATTTAACAAAAAAGTGTCCTACTTGTCTAGAATTAAAAAATTTAAATGGAAGTTGACCTTTGTATTTACCTGATCCTTTCTTGAGATTTCTGACAAAGTTGTCTTCTTTTGCATCTAATTCACTATTTGAGTTGTCACTTGTTTTGTATTCTTTTTTCTTTGTCTTCTTTGATGCCTTGAAGGATGCTTCCTTATTTGATGACATTTCTTCCTTATCCTTTTCTATCCTCATTTCACATGCAGTGATGATTCCACGTAGCTCATCCATTGTTGTATTTGTAAATGTGTTGAACCTACACAAAAAATATCTAGCTAGCAAATGACATACACAGTTCTTAGAGAAAATGTGAGAAAAGAGAAGCATGAGAGAAAGAATCGAAGAATTCTCATTAACTAAATGAATGAATGATAATTTTCACATGATATAGTCTATATAACTCAACTAATTCACACTAGAGGAGAATCCAATGCACCATAGTGGTGGTCTAGAGTGATCTGGACACACACCAGCAGTTACGGGAGTAAATTTCCACCTAGTCTAGTCTCTCAGGCAGTTACGGGAGTTAACATCCACCTAGTCTAAGATAACTAGTCTCCTAGTCTTTAGTTAATTGAGTGAAATAGGGTGAAGTGAGGAGGATATTGGAGAATCATGAGTAATGCACTAGTTTGGTGATAATCCCAAGGACAATGCACATTATATGGTGATGATCCTAATGGTGCATGGTGATGATCCCAATGTGGCATCTAGACTCCACTCAACTTATCAAATTGAAGTGTGAACTGAAGAGAATATTATCCTAGAGGAATATTCTCCCTAGACAATAGGAGAGTGAATACTGACTAGTAAACATAGGGGAAACCTTAGGAAAAATAATTCTTAGGTGTGTGTGAAGTATCTCCAGCACCCTCCCTGAACATCACTTGGTGAAAATAAAGAATGGGTCCCGACAACAAGGCCATGTTAGGTACCCAAATGAGAAAGATACACTGAAATAAATGAGGAAAGAGGGAAACCATCATGGGAAACCCTCCCCTCAAAGTAAAATATATGTAAAAATAGAAGAAATAACAGTTTCTAGGAAACTGTGACCTTTACTCCAAAACGATTGCGTAGAGAATGGAACTTCTACTCATTGAAGGTCTTGGTGAAGATGTCTGCAGTCTTTTTTGCTGAAGGACAGAATTGCAGGCCGATGATCCCCTCATGTACTAAGTCTCATATGTAGTGCATGTGGATATCGATTTGCTTCATTCTCTTCCTCTGAACTGGATCTATGTAGAACTTCAAAGTGCTCTAGTTGTTACACCAAATAAGGATCGACCGATGAAACTAAATGCCCAACTCAGTGAGAAAATGTTGTAGCCACATAGCCTGAATGACTATGTTAACTACTCCTATGTACTCTGCCTCGGCTGAACATAGATAAATAACAACCCGCTTCTTGCTTGACCAATAGATAGTCCCAGAACCAAGACTAAGTGAGTAACTAGATGTGGAATTGTGATCAATGTTATCGCTAGCACGTCAGAATCAGTGAACCTGATGAGGTCCAATGTAAAGTTTGTTTTATAGTGAATCCCTGTACGTATCGAAGGATACACTTTTCATCCTTCCAATGTAACTCATGTGGCTCCTGCATGAACCTGGAGACTGCTCCAACTCCATACAAGAGGTCTGGTATGGAGTGTGTGAGATACAAAAAGATCCCCACTAGATATATGTACAATGTAATATCAACCAATGGAGTTTCCCCACCATCCTCAATTCTTACTCCTGATAGGAAAGGAGTTGGGGCAGATTTGCATTCTGTCATGTGAAATCTCTCAAGGAGATCTTGTGCATACTTGGCCTGAGACAGTTTGATGTCTAATGCATCATGGCTGATCTTGAGTCCAAGAAATAAATGTAGTGGACCCATGTATTTCATCAAATCCTATCATGCAGAATCCTCTTGACTGTAGTAATAACTAAATTCAAGAAATCACTGATTAGCAAATCATCAACATACATAACTAGGAGTAAAAGTGAATTAGTCATTCTGAGAATGTAAACATCTAGATCTAACTTACAACATACAAAGTTCTATGACAGCAGGTAGGAGTCCACATTGGCATACCATGACCTTGGGGCCTGCTTGATTCCATAAAGATACTTCTTCAGTTGACATACCAAAGATGAATCCTACATAAATCCCTGGGTTGCTCTATATAGATCTCCTCAAAGAGATCTCCATGAAGAAATGCATTCTTCACATTCTTATGATGAACTTCCCATCCTTTGGATGACACAATGGAAATTTACAAACATATGGAATCTATATTCACTACTAGAGAAAAGGTCTCATCATAGTCAATATTGTGCACCTGTTGAAAGCCTTTGGAAACTAGCCTTGCTTTGTATTTGCTAACCTGTCCATCCAATGCGCTCTTGGTCTCGTAGACCCATATGCACTTGACAAGTTTCCTTCTTGTAGGAAGGGGAACTAGATCCCAAGTCTTGTTCTCGAGGAGGGAGTTGTACGCCTCCTTCATGGTGGATTCCCAAAATGGATTTCCAGCACACTTGTCATAAGACTGTAGATCTGAATATTGAACTAAGAAAAGATGCATGGATGAAATTGGTTCGGTGGCAGTAAGTGCAAGAGGAGGCTCCTCAAAATCATATTGATTCCTCCTAGTATCATTTGATCCCCAACAAGATCCCCTGCATCTTGAAGAGTAGTCTTGGCCCACTTGGGCCTTGGCTCTGGATCTAGCTCTATAGCTGCATTTGCATGCACTGACTCTGCATCTGACTATACTGACTCAATATTTGAATCATCTGAATCCTATGAATCATAAATCTCATCTGAAGAAGAGTCAACATGTGCATTCTCATAATCTCTAATAGGTGGAAGAACAAATGTGTCTGCATGCGACTATTGAGGTACATGCGAGGCACTTTCCTCGAATTTGACACTACGCTCAATGATTAGTTCATTCGAGGAAATATCAATGAGTATTTATCCCTTCACACCATCGAGATATCCAACAAAGATACACTATGTTCTCTGTGGATGAAGTTCCTTCCTCTTCTCAAAGGGAATCATGGCCCATGCACAAGAACTGAATATAAGGAAGTGGGTCACTTTCGGTTTGAGGCCACTCCAAGCCTCATAGGTGGTATTATCCTTAATAGATTTATGGGGATATATATTTTGGTTGTAGGTTTCATAATTAAGTGCTTCATCCCATAATCGTTGTGGAAGTGACTTTGAATGTATCATGCAAGATGCCATCTATTTTAGAGATCTATTTTTTCGCTCAATAATTCCGTTTTGCTGCGAAGTATAGGGAATCATGTGCTACAACTGAATCCTGGCCTCATGACCAAGATTATGTATCTCATGGTTGACATACTCTCCCACATTATCTATTCGGAGGAATTTTATCTTCTTTCTTAATTGTGTTTCAACAAGGGCTTTGAAATCTTTGAGGTGTGTTGACGGGCGAAAATGACCATCCGTCAATTAGAAGAACGAGTCCAGTCCAGGGTTGTCTAAGTAACCCAAGCCATTTGTTATAACTCGTTATGACGGGTTTAATGTCTTCGTTGGCCAATATAAGAATCCTAAAAGAAACCAAATAAAAGAAAAGAAATAAATAAATAATTACTAAATACTATATATATATGTACATATTCTCTAATGTGACTATAATAGGCAAAAGATAGATAATTCTCATTTATATGCATTATTTACAAGTTGCAAGTTTTAATCTAAACTTACTAAACTCAATGTGAAAATGATTGCTTTGAAGAAGCAGATAAAGAAAGAACATAAAAATATTTTTGATTTTTCTTTTATAAGTCTTAAACTAATGGAAGAAATGTTATGAAATGGAAACGTATAGATAGTCAAAATCCAAACTTTACATTAGAATTTCAGTGATAAACAAATAGAATAAAAATGAAATTGAGCTAACTTGCTAGCGAGATGATGATATGCATACAAACATCTGTGCGATCATAAAACATTTAACCACCTTGTCCAGGAGGGAAACCTGCAATGAACCTTAAGTCTGTTTTGAATAAATGAAGAACAATTATGTTGGTAGTTAAATTTTAATAATAGAAAGAATGATACCAATAGTTATTGTGATCTCATGATTGCAAGTAATTACATTAAGAAAAATATGTTAGCAAATATCCTTGCATTTAATCTTTCAACGAAAATTAAAGGAGAAATCCTGTAATTGAAGCTGAATAGATGATCACACGATTAATATCTGAAGCAATTATTTATGGACAACATTTATAAAGGAATTATCCCAATAACATAATAAATCATGAAGACTAAAGCTATCAAAACCTATTATCATATGAGGATAAACAAAAATTAAATGAAGACACCATCCATAAGAAGCTAAAGCCGAAATGTGCATTGTTGTTCCATTAAAGTCTGTAAATCAAACGTCCATCTTCTGCCCTAGGTGAGGATGCCTTCATTACAAAAATATCTAGTATTTAAAGAGTTCAGTCAAGCTAAATATCTTATCTTGTGGGATAGTATTAAATCTCAAAATGATTTACTAATTACAAAATAGAGGGTAATAGAACCACTCCATATCACACTATATCTCTCAAAACTAAAAAAATCTTGTTTCTGTTTACAAAAGATGAGCCAAAGAAATGGCTAATAAGCTAATAAATGGTCCATATCATCAGATCACCACCATCCACATGATATCCTAAAAGGAAAAGCAATAATAAAGGAGTTTAGATATTATTCTAACCAATAATTTCCAAAAAATTGAATGAGAATAGACTGGCTACAGAATTAGCTGATTCTATAGTTAGTTTTATTTTAAACAACAAAAATCTAATTAAATCTATATTAATAGAAAAAATAAACAAAAACACAACTAAGATAAACAAACAAATCTTTACCTCTTAACTGGATGCTAAATTTGACTCATAAGACCTTAGAGTTAACTACTACTGTGACACACTCAACATTCTTTATTATTACGTTTCCAGTTCTTTTCAAGCACTTCCCTTGCCTTTGAGCACTAAACTTTAGTCTGTGATTTTCAATCATTAATGAGTTGATCTGAGTGGTGAGGGTTTTGATTTGCAGTTGAAGGGAAGGTATATCTGTGTAATATTTGTCGATCCAAAACAAACAAACCTCACATCGTGGATCTAGAACAGTTGTTTGAGGATATCCATGGCCGTGTGTCAGAATTCTACCACTATTGTTTGTGGGTTCTTTACCGAGTTTGATCCTTGGAAAACCTTCGCTATGCTTCAGGTATGGTGGCAGATTGTCTATGAAATCGTAGGTCTGGATGAGATCTGGTTTGAGGTAACTTGGGTCTTCTTTTGCCAAGAATTTGTCGATCTCAGAATCAAAGATCTCATGGACCTCGATCTCTTTGATCGAGCTCATATGAGACTTTGATTTATTTCATAGGCTCCTAGAAATTAATCTCCCTACCCTTTTGTTTTTAAACCCTATATCCAAGTCATTTTTAGATAGTTTGTGCAAGGGCTTGTTTGCGGTTTTTAAAAAGGTGTTAGGGTAGGCATACTTCTCGTGGTCATGAAATTCATAGGCTCTCAGATCAACATATTGTTGCTCAAACATAGGCTCATTGAGCACGACAGTATCATAGGGTTCTTTGGATGAGGAGATTGTTCTTCCAATGGAAGGGATTAGGGTTTCTTCTAACATGGGCTTATCAACTTCTACGGGGATAGGTGTAACAAAGCCATTTTGAGATAGGAAAGTGTCCCAATCGTCACCCTGCAATTTTAAATGATGGACTAACAACATCCTTATCAATGAATGATGAAATAAACTAGAATTCAAACACCGTCTCTTATACCTCTTGGCCATCTTATATAAACTTCTCAATAAATAGAAAGGCATATTCAACTGGAAACCGATGAAGTTCATTAACAGTCTTATGTGATACAAAAAAACGAGTCCAAAGCGACCCTCGCATGTAACGAACTGTCTCAAGATTGCCAATAAACCGTGCCATCTAGTTTTTAACAGAGATATAGGCATACCTTTATCACAGCACTGGATCTTCCGAGAGTTACAGAACAAACTCCATGGCACCTCCTCCAATTTGGTATTATTAAACCATTTTTGCTCGCTAATTGGAAGACCTTTTTCCTAGCTTAAAAACTCCTCGGTGATTTCAACTTGAATGTCACCTACTTAGGATCGACATCCATCGAAAGAGAGGGTGAATTCCTGGGCCACTTGCAAGTTGTAACCTTGAAATTTCTCAAGGAATTTGAGCCAGCCTTGACCCTTAGGGCCTTCCCGTGCATCGTCATACATGAGCAGGGCTTGCGAGCCATTTGGTTCGGTACGGACAAAAGGGGCCATGTGGATTCAGAAAAGCAATAACAGAGGCAACATAAGCCACTGTAAGCAAGAAGGGTTTCATAGAACAGAAAGAACCAGGGCTAAAACCAAGGAAATAAAACCCTTGCACGAATTAAATGGAGGAATAAGGGGTTTCATAAGAGAATTAGGCATTTTGTGTAATGAATCACTGAGGGTACATAACAAAGTTTGAGACTTAACTTGAAATGATGGACATGTCATTTGCAAAAATCCATAATCACCAGAGTAAAAAATACAACCAGATGCGTTTAAGTATCATCATTGTGCAAAGGGTGGAGTTTCTCATTATAAGGTGCTTGAAAAATCAAAGCATAGCAACCAAAGAGAGGATTTCTCAAGAATCATACATGAAACAAGCTCATAGCTTAACATCAATCGATTCTTGGTGTATTATTTAAAGGTCTAGAGTAAACTTCATAACAATGAGTAATTTTAAAACAACTAATTTATTGTCATGAGATAGGCCTTAAAGAAAAATATCATTCTCAAAAAGTTTTGTATGATGATTTATTCTCCTAGGGAAATAAGCCTTAAATTCAAATGTAATAAATTCACAAGTTTCAATGCTTTGTTAATGCTTTCAGTCATGAAAGAAGCATGAAAATGAGAACCAGGAAAAATAAAATCTTTTTATAGCCCGAAACTCATCTTTCAAGTAGCAATGTCCATGTGATTAAGTGGAGGCAGCTACAAAATTTATTATTTGTTGCTTAAAGAAGAGAAAATATTGTGGGGCTGCCAACAATGGCGACTTATTGGGAGAAGCATTTATCTCTGCATCACTGGCGAGTTCAAGCTAGGATTGTTAGAATGATTGCAGATCAAAGGATAAATGAAGGACACCAAGCATATTGACAATCATTACACGGTCCAGTTTTAGACACCTTTCTGTTAAAATGAAATCTGGTGACAAATTGTTTAAAAATGAGAGCCACGATGTTCAAGTCAATGGATCTGATACTACTGACAGGGTCGTTTCTTCCAGCAGGTATCTATAGCCTTGGAAGGGATGTCAATTAACCCACTCTGATGCCTCTATCCTGTCCAAGAAATTTCAATTCAAAATGCAGGATGCTTATGACCAATATCCAAATTTATACCTAAGAAGTTTTCTTGAACCCAACATTGCTTCGCTGTCGACGGGCCTGTTCAGTACCCCGACGAAGTTGTCTTGGAATCATGCATGCATTTACCCACTGCCAACAGACCTGTTCAGTATCCCGACAGGTTTACAAACACTTCCCACAACTCTCGAGAATTTATTCACAATCTGATATAAATTTAAAGACATTCCGGAGAGTAGGGTGATGCTGAAAAATCTCAGTTTTTTAAACACTTGTTATTTTCTAGACTTTTAATTTTTTTTCTTGATAACCTTCATTATGCTTTGAAAATAGTTTACTGATGAAACTAATATTTCGAGGATAGGAAGGCATCCTTGAGTCGCTTTCTTAAAATCATGGACAACGTAAAGAGATTTTATTGATAGTCGTGTCTTCTCATAATTGCAAAGTGAAACCATGAAATCAATTCTGAATAGAAAAACCTCTTTAACTAGTCTGCGTTTTAGGAAATTACAACAGCTGACGCTCTGAAAGTCCTTGAAAGTTGTTTTAAGATGAAGCATTATGTTTTCCTTCTTTGACCTAAATTGTGATACGGGCATGTTTTATCCAGAAAGTGATAAAAACAAACAATAAAAGAAAATCAAAGAAGCAAAAACCAAAAAACAAAACCAAATCTAAACAAAACAAAAAAAATTGTACAAAATATGCATCTAGGAATCGTCATGAGAAATACCTTTTGAGGGCTTGGTCGTTTACCGGGAAGGTGTCTAGTTGTCCCTCTAAATTATACAGGCGGAAAGAGCTGGGACCTAGTTTATCAGCGGCCAAGAAGGGCCCTAACCATAAATTTTGGAACTTGGAATGTTCCCCTTTTCCTTCATGAGGGTTATCCCATTTGAGCACTAAATCTCCCACCTTGAAATTCCTATTCGAGGCAGAACTTGAATGAAACCAAATTTTAACAATACGTTGATGTTGATTCAATCTTTCTTTCGTTCGTGTTCTCACTTACTCTAATTTCAACAAAGCGTTAATGCGACTTTCAAGAGGAGGACAATTCTCTTCCTGAACTTTATGTGATAATTGCAGCGAGGGAAGCAAGACACGAGGAGGGAGAATTAATTCTCTTCCGTAAATGAGAAAGAAGGGGGAATTACCAACAACGGTTTTCAGAGTCACCCTATCAGTCTAGATTGCATTAAAAAGTGCGTTGTGCCAATTTTTGTGGTTTTTAGAAACTGTCCTCTTGATGATTTTGATCAGGTTTTTGTTTGTCGATTCTGCCAAACCGTTTCCTTGAGGGTAATAGCTGGCATAATATTTCAGTTTTATCCCTTTTTCCAAAGAAAAAGCACTCATATCAAGGGATGAAAAATAGGAGGCATTATCGAAGACCAAACATTTAGGAATACTGAATCGAGTAATGATGTTTGAATTAAGGAAAGATATTACCTGAATGGTGTTTACCACTTTTAATGGTGCAACCTCGGACCATCTGGTAAAATAGTCCGTCGTTGTAATGATGTATTTATGCTCCTGCGAGGAAGTGGGGTTTATAGGGCCAATGATATCAAGACCCCATTGCTGAAAAGGGAAATCTACCGAAACAGGTTGCAGTGGGAATACTGCCTTCTACACTTGTCCAGAAGCCTTTTGGCAGATTATGCATTTATGACATAATGTATGGGCATCTTTGAATAGTGTGGGCCAATAGTACCCTGCTTTTAATACTTTGTGAGTAGTAGTGTCTCCACCGAAGTTCCCACCAGCTTCTCCTACATGCAATTCAGATAACACTTTATCTGCTTCATCTCTTGTAAGACAACGCATAAGGACTTCATCAAAAATTTTGCGGAATAATATGCCATTTACCAGCTGGAAAGGGGTAGATTTTAGTCTTAATGCTCTTCTCTTTTTTGGATCAATATGATGAGGAGCAGAACCGTGTGTTAGATACAAATTAATGTCATCAAACCAAGAATTAGCAACATCTTGTTCACAACAGATTTAACTTTGAGTATGCTGATTTTTAGTTAAAACATTAATTTGACCTTCAACTGAATCGACCACTAATTTACGTAGACCTTGGCCTCTAAAAATTTGTGCAGGGGTAATCTCGAGGTCATACTCTTGTAACGATGTCATCCAGTTTTCCCGTTTTTCACCTAGTTCTTTTTGTACTAGCAAGTTTCTAACAGCAGGGTAAGGCACAATGACTTTAGTTCTAGATTTCAGTAGATATGATCGAAAATGTTTTACTTCTTTAAAAACAACGTAAGACTGTTGATCTATGGCTGGGTAATTAAGATCTACTCCCTTGAAGGCTGAGCTCATAAAGGCAATGGGAATTTCGTTGTTTTCAGAATTCTTTTGGGTCAGCACAACGACATAAGATCGATCAGAGGTGAACGTATAAAGAGTGAAATCTTGTGAAAAATCAGGGCTCATTAGGGAGGGAGCCTCCACTATGGATTTTTTGATGGAGTCAAAAGATTGAATTTCTTGTGGTCCCCAATGATATTGAACATCATTTTTTATTAAGTTTTGTAATGGTCTCACCATTTCCGAGAAACTTGGGACAAATCTTCTGACAAAATTTATTTGACCTAGAAAAGATTGCATAGATTTTTTGGAGGAGGGGGGAGGAAGCTTGGAAATGACTTGAGTTCTTTCGGGATCAATGATCATTCCTTAATTGGATACTATGAATCCGAGCAACTTGCCTTGTTCCACTGCAAAGAAATTCTTTTTAGGATTTAGAGAGATGTCGTACTTGCGACATCGTTGTAGAACAGATCTCAGATGGGATATGTGATCTCTCTTATTTTTGGAGAAAAGAGTGACATCATCGAGATAGACCACTACATATTGATTGATGAGACTACGAAAATAAATATCCATTTCTCTCTAGAAAGTGGGCCCATCATTTATAATCCCAAAAGACATCTTTCTATAGGCATAGGTACCCCATGGGGTACGAAAAATGGTTTTCAACTGGTATGGGGGAGACATGAGGACCTGGTTGTACCCTGAAAAATCGTCTAGTAGTGACAATATTTCAAAACCAGATACTTGCTGGAGAATTTGTTCCATTCGAGGAAAAAGATAATTGTCTTTGTCAGACGCTCGGTTTAAGTTTTGAAAATCGACACAGAGTCGAATTTCGCCACTTTTCTTCCTTACAGGGACAAGATTAGATACCCATTGTGTGTGTCTTACTGGGAAGATTATCTTTGCATTCAATAGTTTGTTTAGTTCTTTCTTGACCGTTGGTTCGATCTTAGGGTGCATCTTTCTCATCTTCTTCTGAAAAGGTTGAGTCTGGGGTTTCATGGGGGTGATGTGTTGTATAATGTTAGGGAAAAAGTTTTTAAATCATCGTATGTCCAAGCAAATACATCCTTGAATTCTTTAAATAGTTTTATAAACGTTGACTTCTCTTGCTCGGAACATCCCGTTCCCAGATTGATACATTGTGGATTATCTTTAGTCCCTAGATTTACTTTTTCATGGGTCAAGGAAGAACTATTTGTTTTACAATTTACCGATTTCCTGAATTTGTCATGCAAATCATAAAAATTTTCTAATCTTACCACAGATTTAGGGATAGAATTTACCAGATCTGATGTTGATTCGGGAGACCTTGGGTTAGATATTACCATAAAATTGTGGAGATTTTTGTCTTGGGTGCCCTCATCGATAACTACACCTCGAAAAGTGTCCTCCATGTGAAAAAAAATGATGATCTACTGGTCATCATCGAACACTCTCTAGTTAGTGACGTTGTCTGGGACTAATGGTCTGAACAACAACTCAATTGAAATGCGTTTGGAGAAAGACCTTCTGCGGGAAAAAGTTTAGAAGTGACATTAGCTAATAAGTCAGCCTCATAGTTGTTTAATCTTAGAATGGACTTAATGTTAAATGCAAAAAAATTGTGCATTAGATTCCATACCTCGACTTGATAACTTTTTAGGTGTGGCAATAGGAAATGTATGGAATTTCTTACCTGTCTGACCACAATTTCTGAATCACCGAATACCATTAAGTTCTATACATTCATATCTACTTCCTTTTTGAGTCCTTGCAGAAGTGCCTCATATTCGGCGGTGTTGTTTGTACATTCAAATTCTAATCGGCAAGCGATCAAAGTTTTATTACCTGTTGGGTCGATGAGCACACATAATGCACCATCTCCTTCTTTAGATTTGGATCCATCGAAGTAGAGATACCATATGTGATATTCATCGACCGTATTAGGCACATTAGGTAGAGCTGTTGACTGTGTGCATGTCATGAGTTTCAACTGTTGTTCCAGATTAGTGATGATGGAAGTTTCCGCCATGAAGTTACCAAAAAAGGTGTTCATTCCCTGCATTTCGGGTGAATTAGTGGAAGCAGTAAATGGTTCATTAGTGTCATTTAAATTGGTCATGCTGTGCTTGAGGTAATGCTCACGATTAATCCTAATTCTGTTAGGCTTTACATTCTCTGGGAGCCACAAATGGGACCAGTCTGTCGCAAAGTATCCATGCAACTGTTCGGACCAATCCCTGTTTAAAAATAAACCATACACTTTAGGGATTTCAACAACATTGATATAAATAATCTGGTGAACCCTAGGATTAGAGGATAGCCTAACAAGTACATTTTTAATTCACCAATTAACTTAACATTCGTCCAATCAAGCTGAATGATTTTTAGACTAGAAGGCTGAACTTTGGCATTGATTTTTTGGCAGACAGACAAAGCCATCACATTTGATGATGCACCAGAATCTCCCATGCAATTATGTACATTTCTATTGAAATTTTCAAAAGTTAATAAAAAAGGTGGGACATTTTTGCGAGTATTAACAACAGAACTTTGTTGGTTTTTAGTCATTGTCCCTGAAATTACTTTATCTACATTTGATACAGTTTTTATAGTGAGGTCTCTTTTATCTGAGGGTTCTAGTGTTGTTTTAGTAGGGACCTTTTGAGGTGTTTTAGGACTGATTTCTACAATTTTCTTGCTGTTCAGATTGTTGTTTTTGTTATTTTCTGCAATGTTCTGAAGCATTTTCTGCAGAAGAAAAGGAAATTTCAAAAGTTCATAAACATAAATATTAGCTCTAAGGTTCTTTAGGTCTTCAATCAAATCATATTCTAAACTTGGGGTTGTTGAATTCTGTTTTGTTTTAGTTTGTTTAAATTGTTTCTGAGTCGCATTAGTTCCTATTTTAGAAGAGGGTTTATTTTGAGTTTTACTTCTGGTATTGTAAGGATGGACAGTTTCAAAATTAGGTGGAAAGATATTGTCGGAAAAATGTCCAAAGATATTGGGAGACAATTCCTCTTCTTCGAATGTTTCTTCTTCAACCACATCTTCAGAATTCTTAGGGGGAACTAAGTTATCATGTGCTTCAAGGATTGTTTGTATAGCGTATTGTAAGCTTTCGAAATTCAGGCCTTCAGGTTTTGGGTTTGGCCGGTTTGAGGGAAAAGGTTTTCTAAAAGGAGGTTTGTAAGTCCCTTTGCTTGAATATGCTTCCTCAATTAATCTCCTTAATTCTATGACTTGATTTGATAATTTATGGATGACCTTTTGTAAACTTTCCAAATCTTAGCTCTCTAATTGTGTTTTGGTTTGGGGAGGTGTATGAAGAATTTCTATTTTCTTCTTAGAAGACGGGGTAATATTTGCCTCGTTACTAAGATTATCTTTTAGGCTTAAAATATCTTTTTCGATTTGGCTTTCCTCCTCGAAGGCTTCCAGTAACGTTTCCTTCTTAGACCTTTTAAACCAAATTGCTACATTCTGATGTAGGGCTTTGGTGTAATATGCGACAATGAGATTTCCAGCGGGCATTGAATCAATGAGGATTCAATTTTTTAATGTGAGGAACCTTTAGTTAAAATATTTTATTTTTTCCTTAGGGTTCATATTTAAGCTGGAGAGTTCCATGACTAAGATTTCAAGAGATTTATCATCTCCAAACTTCTCAAGGAAACAAGACTCGAATTTATCCCAAGATACAATTGTTGTTAGGGAAAAACACCCTACAGACTAGCAAATAGAGTTCAGACTTTGCATGCAGATATGACTGAATAGAAATTACTTTATACCTTCATCCCTAGATTTAAATCCCCTTTTCTTAGTAAATGCATGGAAAGATCAACCTACCTCGTTACCGACATTTGATGTCGATCCTCTGTTATGCTTGATTACTTGTTCGCAATACTCCTTCCAAAGCTAACCTGCATTCAAGACGAGCAACAACTATGCATGCATACTACTTATATACTACGGGTTAGAAATCAAACATATACTGATCAAACTATAAATAGTTCATGAATTGTAATGGAAAAAGCACTTTCTTTATTACTTTGAATGAGTCAACTTACAAAAGTTGAGACCGACCATCGCTCCTTGAACCTAATCTTGGGCTCCTCTTCTTCTGTCCTCCAACTGCTTTCCTTTGAATATCCTTTGGAATAAGGAAAGGCTAAAGGGTTGGCACAGTGGGAATACGTAAATGGGCAGAGTTTCTTTGCTATATTTCCCCCCCTTCCAAATGGGCCCCCTACCCCTTCTTTTATAGGCTAGAAGGAACTAGGTATTTGGACGAACCCTCGGCCATGCATGGCTGAAAGTTTCAGTTAACTCACCCATAGCTTTTTGTTCCATCAAAAAATTTCCTTTTTTCATGTTTTTGTCGATCCACACGGGCTGTTTTGGGTTAGCTAGCATGTACACACATGCAGTAATGGATTAGGGAACATGGGCCTTTATTCAAGAGGATTTTCAAAGAGTTGTTCAACAGTGTTTTGGAAAAGAAGGGATATGATTTGGCCCGATGCCAGGTAAGCATGTGTGGTGAAATTTAGGGTTATAAAAGATGCCCCCTAATGTGTGAGGTCAGAAGAGCATCTGATGGCCGAAATACATTACCAATCTTTACTGATGTGCCAAACAATTGATCCCAAGGATTAGAAACTGGGAGGTGCCATCTGCAAAATAACAAATGTCTCACCGAGGCAGGCATACCCATGCTTGGGATAAAATAGAACCATGGCTACCAATCAAATACACTGTAGATCCATGTCAAATAACTATAAAGAGTAGCAGCGAACAATACACAACGGGGCTACATCTCGAAATCAGAAAGACATACATATAGAGTATCCATCTTCCAGAAGCTGATTCGGCCTGATGGTTAGAGATGAGATCTTCAGAGCTTGAGAAACAACTTCAAAATTCTCAAAACTCAGGTAGGAGTGTAATATGAGTGTACAACTGCACTACCCAAGGATATTTGACGACTCGTCAGTCATGGACTTGATAATCTTGATGATCGGACTAAAGGATTTAGTGATTTCGAACAAGGACTTGATTGGATGTTCAGGATGGCCAGGTATGCAGACAAGAGACATATTGCAGAGGGGCCGAATCAGGCTTAGTGACCAACTTCCCTTGGATAATAGCATGACAAATGATGAGACTCAGACAACATGTATGTTAATCATAAGTCTACGAAGCAGGAGGAAACACAAAATCTCCATATGTTTGGAAGGATAACCAAACGGTGGAGGACACAACTCTATATAGCGAGATAAGATTCCTAAGGTCGTACTACATCCCATAGTTTGATGAAAAAACAGACATATGTGCTTTATCCAAGGGCGACTCATTATGCTGTCAATAAAGAAAATACTTTTCCCTTCCTCTTTTTGGGGTATATTTGATTTTTTTTTTGTTCTTTTCAATAATTGTGAAAAAAGAATAAAGGAATATTACATTACAAAGGAGGAATGAGTGTTGCAAACATACAAGTTCAAGGCACAAGGACAAGACTGATGTTCTAGTAGAAAGACACTCGGGAAAAATCCTCCAAAGGCTAAAGGTGTTAAGATGCAGAAGCAAACTGTTACAAGGCTGGCGTATAAGGTATGCAAACGCAGTTAACAAAACACACAATGGTAACGTCTTTCGATGTAAGTTTAACGAGCCCAAAGAAGGTAAGCTCGGTGGTTTTTCATATTTAGAGAGTCTGAAAAAACATAAAAGGAGACTCCATTGGGGTACCTTTTTCGAAGATAGTCTAGTCGGTTCGAAAAAGGGGTAAACTAGAACCGATTAGACGTCAATTCAAAACCATTTTAACGAGTGTGACAAGGACAAGATCACTCGGCTATTTTTTCATTTTTAAGGAGTCTGAAAAAATCTTAACTATGGACTCCGTCAGGAATATTCTTCTGGACCAATTTAACGAGTCTGAAAGAATAAGGTCACTCGACGATCTTTTCAATTTTAGGGAGTATGAAAAGAGCTTAAGTATGGACTCCATGGGGGTTCCTTCTTCGTAATTTTAGTCCCTCAGGCCTGAAAAAGGGATAAAATTATACCTGAGAGTACTCTTCTATAGAGCTGAAGTTCCATAGAGTATACCTTTGTCCATACAATTGACTGTCCGGATCGAAAAAGGGGTAAACTACCGCTGGACAGACATGACTTCAAATTTCAGTTTAATGAGCATGAAAGGCCATAAGATCGCTTGACAATCTTTTCATGTTCAGAGGGTCTGAAAAGGGATTAAAAGAAGACCCATTATTTTTTGGGAGTCCTGAGGGTGAGATCAAGAGCAAAGAAGAATCATGCAAATGAGGCTCAAACTCATATTCTAGAGAGACTATAAGGACTCTTGAGCCTACAGTATGTTACAGACGACATGGACACCATAATGCAACCAGGACCTACCTAGGGCATCCATGTTCTGGTAAGCTCTACCGCCAAGTTGCAACACTTCTAAAGAAGATATGATGGTTCCATGTTACAACCTGATGGGATCAATCCTATGGCAGAGGAAAAAGACAACGAGACACAAAAATTGGGGTAGTAACCTAACCTATATGCTCAAGTTGATTCTTGGAAAAAATTTCATGGACCGTCAAAATTTTCTCAAAACTCAAAAAAAAAGTGTCCCAATACCCGATCAAATCCCTCCCATTTAACTCTTGAATCACTCTAAATGGTTTTTGGTATAAAGAAACTGATAAGGGAGGCCAAAAAAGTGACAAAAAGAGGCCAAAAAGTCTATAAATAGAAGCTGCCAGCTCATTATCACCATTACTGATTTGGAAATTGACTCTGGAGCCAAAAGACCCCCTTTGCTAAAAATGGTGATTCCAAGAGCTACAGTGGACAAAATGAACTTCCGCTTGGACCAAGTAAGTACAAAATCCCCTATCTACCTATTCAATTCTTCAATTTTGCTTTTAAGTTTGTTTTTTGGGTGGGCGTCGACCTTTAAAAGGTCAGCCCTAGGTCCACACGGGCTGTCTCTGAATAGGCCGCATGTACACTCAGGCAGAGTAAAGCCTGCACGTGTGTACATGCAACTGTCACTTATACAGAGTGCATGGACCCCCCTTTTTATAAAAAAAAGAACCAAATAGACTTTACTAAGCCTCCTGATCTTTGTTGTGTTGGCAGGATGTATGTCCACTAGAGGAAAAGGGAGCATGAAGCAATGAGTGAGTTGGTTGCAGGAGATCTGAATGTCATGGCCACGTTGATGTAGTGCGGTTTACTTAAGTTCTTCCTGTGTCCATTTATGAGAGCACAATCTAGGCTACTGAATACCTTGGTTGACTATTGGCACCCTGATGCAGAGGCCTTTATGCTAGAGGGGCAGTCAGTGGTGCCCACCACCAAGGATATCTATTTTTTGACTGGCCTCTCAAGGAGAGGGGAACTAGTCAATTTCAGGACGTTTCCAGCGGGGCCGCTTAATTTAGCGGACTTGATAGCCCTACACTGTGAGGCTGGGACTAACCGTTTGAGCTCCTAGGTGCCCATCAACAAGATTATTGACCTATTGCTGCAGGCGATATCATTGCTTATTGGGCGGATTACCAGTTCCGCAACCTTGCATCAGGCATCTCGCGCACATATGAACTGTGCTATCCATTGCTTAAATGCATAGATTTTTGACTGGAGTACCACACTACTTGAGTGTATGAAGAGGCAATTGACAGATTTTCGATAACAGACACAAAGGAACTTCGGGTTTGGGACGATTTTGTGTTCATTCTTCTTTGAGAGAGTTCTAAGAGTTAGTCCTCGGGAAGTGGTACGAGGACATCAGGCCTCTTTTCCTGCTATATGTAGATGGGCAGTATTATTTCCGCGAAAGGGTGGTGGAAGGACCAATGAGTCCTTCGATGATGAATTTTTTTCGTGGCTGTCACGACAGATCCCTGTGATCAAGGATTACCCATATGCAGGGATAGAATTTTCTAGAGATCCTGAGATACCCGTGCCTCCTGGTGAGGAGCGAGGGGAGATGGGTAAGTCTCCACCTTTGTAGTTTTTTTGTTTGTATATGTAATTTTTATGTCGTTTTTGTTATATATATCATTTTTTATATGCCAGAGTATTTGACAGGTATACGTTTGTTGAATGCAGATGTGGGACCCGTGCAACCTGCCGATTACGCAGAAAACATGCGTCATCCTCATCCAAAAGCCGCAGCTGCCGCCATCGGGGGACCAACAGTAGCAGGGAACCTCCTAGCCGAGGAGGATGAGAGGTTCCTTAGACGAGTTGAGCGGAACTTCACTGCACTCACTCGCACAGTCCTAATGGCAGAGATAGAGGACTTGTTGCCATCCATGCAGCCTCATGTAGTGGGGGCACCTCGGATGTGGGTCCGATTGTTTAGGCGTTTAGCCCATGCTATGGACTATTATAACAGGGCCCATAAGCCCTGAACCTATTTAGACTTTTTACATGCCACGAGCACTACTTGTATATATTTTATGAGGGGATAAGCCCTGTGACTCGTTATTAGTCCCATTTTTGAGGCACTTGCGTCCATCTATGTACTCTGGTTATTTTATGATGTTATATATGTTTTTTTGATCTTTTATGTCTTATGGATCACGTGTGAAAAAATGTATTTACATTCTTATGTCAATGTTATTTCATATCTTTGCAAGATGCCAATCTAAAATCTAATTAGCTAGAGTATCTGTCATTTGGTTTAATCTCCTAGGAACATGAAAATATGTAATATAATCAAAGTTTCGTTCTAAGAGATGTACCCTAAGGAATAGTCAGTGTAAGGATGGATCATGAACCCAGTATACTCTGTTTAGCTGAGACACAACCAATTGAGCGTCGAGATAGACCCGGAGATGAGAGATACCCAATGACAAGGTGTCACGAAGCAACTCAATAACTGGACTATACTCGGTGACATTATTTGTGGCATCACCTAAGCATATACCTCTGGAAGATAACAACTGGCTCTGAGGTGTAAAGATTACCCAAGATGCGGAAGTAAGCCTCCGAGTGTGCCGACTAGCACCATCTACATACCCAACGAACACCTCAGAATCACTTGACATTTGCCATATTGACGAAAGATAACATCAATGACATGTCCATAACACTTAAAAGAAACTAAAAAGTAATAGTACAAAGACTATACATATGTTACAAAAAGCTACCCACAGTGACCTACCTATGAGTAATACTTCTTGAGGTAGAACCCATTTCTAGGCTCCGCCAAAGCATTCCCTTCAAAATCAACCAGATGATAAGCACCCTTTTTTTAAACCTCTTTTATGATGAAGGGTCCGAACCACATGGGTTTGAATTTTCCTGCCCCCAGGGGGTCCTTATATTGGTCATAGACCAAGACAAGGTCACCTTCAGAGAAAATATGAGGACAAACGGACCTATCATACTGACACTTGACCTTATGTTTGTGAGCCTCGTTGGCCAGGGCCGCATCACGACGTTGCTCATTGAGTTGCTCAAGGTGTACTAACCATTCTTCAAGTGGAGAAGTGTCTGGCAATAATTGTACTGCCAATTTTAGAGATATGATCTAACATTCGATGAGCAAGACTGCCTCTAGCCCGTAAATGAGTTGAAAAGGTGAGAAACCAGTTGCAATCTTAACAAATGTTCGGTAAGCCCATAATGCCGAGTATAACATCAAATTCTAATTTGACTTGGCTGAGTTGATAGTTTGTTGTAGAATAGTATTAAGAGTTTTGTTTACAGCTTCCACCTGCCCATTGGCTTAGGGGTAGTAGGGTGATGAATGCTCTTGCCGTAACCCAAGATTTGATGTTAATTCAGTCATTATTTGGTTCTGAAAGTGACTACCATGGTTAGTAACAATCTCTCTTGGGACACCGAACCTTGCTATGATCTGGTTGAATAAAAATAGAGCTATAGTCTCTCCATCATCTTTAAACGTTGGCATAGCTTCAACCCACTTAGTGAAGTAGTCTACAACTACGATGATATAGTGGTTCCCCCTTGCTGACAGGGGGTTGAAAGTAGTGTAATCAATCCCCCACTTGGTGAAGGGACCAAATATGATGACAGGAAACATAGGAGTAGGATGTGCCCTCATCTTTCGAGAGAAGACTTGGCACGGATGGCACTTCTTGACTGATTCTATACAATCTTTGATAAGTGTCAGCCAGAAGTAACCTGCTCGTAGAATCTTTTGGGTTGTTTCCAACCCAAAAAAATGACCACCACAAGCTCCAGTATGGCAATCGTTGAGCATGATGACTGCCTCCTCATGTGTGATACATCGACGTAAGATGCAGTTTACACCTCTCCGATACAATGTATCATTGAGTATGAGATAATTCTTATTCTGATGACGTATACGTCAACGCTCATCACGAGAAGAAAAAGTGGGGCACTTCAAAGTCTGGAGATAGATAAGTATATCTCTGTACCAGGGATCTGAAGATGTGATCAAAAACATATCTCCCCAGATAGGCGATTCTTCAGGCACAACGTCACCTGACTCAACCGGAAGTTCCGCAATAAGCTCTGCGAAGACCAATGACTTTTTGGACTTTGCTGAAATGATGTCTAAGTCAAATTCATGGAGGATGAATATCCATCTACTGATTTTTCTACCTATAACCCATCGTGTCAACATGTACTGGAATGGATTCACGATAGTAATGATGGTGGTCTTGCAAAACATAACATAATGATGGAACCATTGAACAACATGAACTACTGCCAACACAAGTTTTTCAATATGAGAATAATTGAGTTCCGGTCCTACGAGGCCTTGGCTCAGGTAATAGATCACATAGTCTGAGAATAAATCATCTTCCTGAACTAAAACCATGCCAATGGTTGACTCTGCGGTAGCCAGATATAATAAGAAATCTTTGTTATAGTTAGGTGCCCGTAGCAGAGGTGTAGTTGTGAGTGCGTGTTTTAATGCATCGAAAGAGCGTTGAGCGGCTTCGTCCCAGTAAAAAGGAACGTCTTTCTTCAGTAAGTGCATAAATCCCTTGGTGATTTTGGTATATTTGGCGATGAAGCGTTATAAAAAGTTTGCCTTGCCTTGTAGAATCTGAAGTTGAAGGATTGTGTGTGGAGGGGGCAACTGGATTATTGCCTCCACCTTGAGAGGATCGACCATGATCCCTGTTGTTGATATGATGAAACCTAACAAACATCCTGATGTTACGCAGAAGCTGCACTTGTTTGGATTCAAGCGAATCCTAAAGTAGCGACAACGTTCGAATATTAGTCTAAGGTGTGTGGGATGATCTATTCTTCTACGAGATTGGGATGCTAAATCATCTAGGTAGGCCTCGACTATATGATTGATATTGTGAAAGACAAAAGACATGGCCCGCTGGAATGTGGCTCCAATATTTTTAAGACCAAAAGGCATCTTATGATATGTGAATGTACCCCATGGACAAATGAATGTCATTTTGTGCTGGTCTTCGGGTTTGATTTGGATTTGATTGTATCCCGAAAAACCATCCATGAAAGAAAAGGCTTCACAACCAGCACATTCATCAATGATGTAGTCAATGAATGGTGTTGGAAAATTATCTTTGGGACATGCCTTGTTCAAATAACGGAAATTAGTACATACACAAATCGTGCCTTGTTTTTTATTGACCAGCATGGGATTTGACACCCATTGAGTCAAATGGATAGGATAACTAAAACCTACCTTTAGCAATTTCTCAACCTCAATCTTGATGGTTGTTGCTTTCTTGGGATTAACTGGACGAAGCTTCTGTCGAACAAGATTGGCATTTGGATACATTTTGATTTCATGTTCAACTATTTTGGGATCGATACCTGGCATTTCCTCATAAGACCAGGCAAAAACGTCGTGAAATTCTTTGAAAAGATCCGTATAGATTTGAATCTCTTCGGGGGAGCAATCTGCTCTGACGAAAACGTTCTCCATAATGCCAGGGTTTTGGGAGATGTTGATTGGTATAGTTTCAACGATAGTTTCCATATTTCCCTCATCATCAAATTTCATGTGTAGCTAAGAGATTAATAGGACACGGCTGATCTCCCGTCATGGTCACGGTGAATTCTCCTGTTTCGATTCGGCTTAACTCTGGGAGAAAATATGATCTATGATGAAGATCTTCCCAAGGTTTGTCCGGACGAGTCATTGCTTTGATTACTACTTCATCAGAAGGCAATACTAAGTCTAACGAATTGACATTAGCGAGAGAACCCTGAGCCCAAATAGGCTCTAGAAGTGGATCTAACTCTTGTGCAGGAGTCAGATCAGTGTTAGCTGAAGCTTGTTGGACTAAAGAGTACGCTACTTCAGCGGAAGACAAGGGAATGGACATGCTGGGGTGCCCTGTCGCATCCATCGTGGATGATGGGGAAGGAAGAATCCATGGATCCTCTCAACCTTATGGTGATTATATATAAATTTGATATCGTCGTGAGGAGGTGGGTAATCAAAGGTACCCATCAAGGATGGGCACAAACCAACTCCTACGTTGATGACACCTGGTTGAGGATTATCAATCATTGGGACTGTGGATGCCCCCAAAGCTGGGTCAGGTCTGGAGAAAGACAATTGATCGATGGTCACTATCTAGCCCTCATGTGGAAACAACAAGACTCGGAAAACTATAGCAACCACAGCTTGCATAGCATAAGTCCAACTCTGTCCTAACAAGATTTTATAGTTGAGGGGAGCATCGACTACCTCTACTTCGACACACACGGTCTTCCCTCCTAACTGCACGGGGAAAGAAGGAACGATGCCATGTGGTCGGAATGAACGACCGTCGAAAGCAGTGAGGAGAGTAGGTGATGGAGACAAAACGGGCTAGCCTATGGCCTTCCAACATGCCAACGACATAACGCATGTCGAAGCTCCCTCATCGACCACTGTGCAGAAGATATGGCGAGTGAAAGTTTTCATGGGATAAGCCACTACTATCTGAAACGCTACGTGGTAAGGTAGACGAGTTTTTAAGTTGGTTGCATATAACATGATGGTATCTTGATTACAAGTCTCAGTAGAGGCCAAAGAGGTTAACAAGGCTTTCCTCTGAGCAGGGCAGCTTTGGAGGACCTCCAAAGAAGACATCGCATAAGGGGTTTGTGATAAATCTTCCACCACAGAGTAGTTCTGGGTGACCCTTGCGTTTGGGTTATGAGGAGCTTTTTTAAATGCACATTTTTGAATGTGTGTCATTGTTTCTCCCAATGTCTTCTCAATTTGTAGAGGAAGAGATGGGAGATCAACTTCTTTACCTTTCTCAGAAGTGCTTGGTTTACTATAATCGTGCACTCTAGTTGATATGAAAGCATCACCCCTAACCATATATACGTTCACAGATGCGGGGTTGTTCGGAGGCGGGCATGTTTCTTGGCTGCCCCATTCCGTGATTATAGAGGCTTGAGTTAGATTTTCCCCATGTTGAAATGGATTAGTCAACACTGCCTGTTGTTGCTGTGTGAAAAACTTTTGGGCCTCTGCAAGTCAAGGAAATAGATGAGTTGGGTGGTCTTCCATGCACAAGTTGCAAGGATACCTCGCCTTCTGTTTTTCAGTGTTGTCCCCACCAACATTATCATTGGGTTTTTTATCCCCCTTACCCTTCTTTCCTTGTTTTTTCTTCCCTTCAGGCTACTGGGTGGCCTTTGGGTTAGTCGACTGCACAGTGTGCACTTCCGACGTTTTGATAGGGGGAGCAGCCAAAACAGTAGTTTGGTTGGCCGCTGTGTGTTGTATGGATAACTGCTGCAACTGTTTTGTCAATTGCTTAGTGGGCTTGGTTTGTGCTGAACCAACAATACCATCGACATGTGGTCCAACTCTTTGTCTAGTTTTATCTGGTATTGAACGTGGTGCATCTGGCAATATGTTGCATAATAAACTAGACTGAGAATAGATGAGCTCAAATTGTTGAGCCTTCATGATGGCATCTTCTTCGGAGAAAAATATGGATGTCGCGACGTCTTTGGATAACTGTGGGACCAAAGACTTAAGGAACCACTCAAGCAGGAATGATGGTGGGACTGGTACCTTGATTAATCTCTTCCGACATCTCCACTCTCAGATGTGATCAGACATATGGTCCACTGTTGTCTATTCGAAATTAGTGAGCAGCTCACTGCCAGCGTCGTATCTCACAGGTAATTGGAAATGGTTAAGGAAATTCATCGCCAGTTCACCAAAAGAAGAGTATCTTGAGTGATCGATCTCAATGTACCATTTCACGACACTCCTAATGAGAGTATGTTGAAACAATCACAACTATACAGAATCATCTTTCAATGAGTTAGATGAGCACCAAAGATGAAAGGTAGTCACATGATCTCCTGGATCTTCATTAGGCTTGGCTTCAAACTTTGGAATGTCCAAAGGAAACTTTGTCAGGATAGGAGGCCAACGTGGATCATGACAAATAAGGTCATTCAACAACCTTATCAAATCTGGCAAGTGTAAAGTCGCCAGGAACGATATTTTGGGTTGTTGTTGATAACCTGGAATAAAGGGACCTGGAGTTTGACTGGCACCAGGTTGCCAGGAAAATTTTTGCTGCTGGTCCAGATTCTGGTAGAAACCATGGCCCTCACCAGTGTAAGGATTTTGCATATGTGGAGACATCATCGACTGATTTCCCAAATAAGACATAGATTGTTGGGCATGCATTGTATTCGAAGGATTTTGGGAAGGATTACCCCATGCCGGTCCTGTGGGAATAGGCATAGTAGTTTGTCCAGGGTTCCATTGATTGTGGAAAGAATTACCCCAGATTGACATTTCGAAGGAGGGAACGGATCCTTGCCCCGAACTCCAAGGTCCTGCTAGGTTTGCCCCTTGTGCAAGAATAGTACCCTACATAGGAGTAGATTGTCCAAAAATGGGGTTTCCCCCAATCAGGAAAGTGGCTGATGAGAAGGTGTTTTTACCAAATGTTTCATTCCAAGAAAACAGTGTCGAACCTACCGGTGTACTATGCAAAGGTGGTCCTTGACTCCCCGCTCCAAATAAACTATTGTGTGTAGGTTACCCGATGGATTGTTGATGCGAGCCACGGAGTGAAGGGGACGAAGGAGGGATATGACCTCCTCCATAAGGAAAAGCATTAAAAGGGATAGGAGTTCCCCCTATGTGACCTTGCAGAGGAGCGCTAGAGCTCCCTACCCCCAGACCCAAAGTCTGTAAAGTGGAGTAGGAAAGTACAAGACTTGCACCCGAACTAGGCATTCTGTATGAGAACGGAGGGCCTGTCGTACTAGGTGTGAAAGGGGTTGTGGCCGCCACCAAAAACGGGTTCGGACCACTGTGCGAAGTAGTCGCGGTCGAGACCATGGTGGCTCAAATCGACGAAAGTGGGTTAGGAGATGAAAGCTCTCCTGTGGTGACAACCGTGGTGGGAATTGAAGAATTCCCAGAAGGAGTAACAACATTTGTTTCCATTGCTGTGTGCGACACTGTCTGGCACTCGTGAAATTGAATTGGTACAATAAAAGGTGCTAAGAAATCAGTGGTTAGGGTTTCAACTGGGCCAAGAGCGGTTGCTTCAAGGTCCAAAATGGTCGATACCTCCAGGGGTTGTTCGGGAACAATGGTTTGTAACTTGGTCGCTTCAAAAGACCCTTGTTGGTCTAGCTTCCGCCTTAAAGGTGGTGGGGGTGGCTCCAGTGTAACTGGTGGTAGGCCAAGAAGACTTTGTGACTAGCGGAGCTTAGGATCCTCCACTATGTGAGAAGATCCAAGATACTCTAAGGTAGTCTAAATGCTCAAAAGTAACACCCACAACAAAAGAATCCCTAGAAGATAAGATAAGCAAACACTAACTTAATTGGAAGAACAGTTACAACAACCAACACTAGAGCAACTTACCGGTGCAAGTGCAACTCAAACATGGAAGCACCCTCCAGGTATACTCTATAAAGTGTGGCCTGATGTCTATCCTAGGTACCATGGTATACCCCCGTAGTCACCTGTGTATGTCCCTAACAAAGATTGGCAACTAGGTTGCCAGGACGCGAACAGTCACCAGGCGGGTACAGTTGAAAGTTGGGTAGAACACAATGAGCAGAGTATCGAGCTTGAAACCTGTCAAGGTATCGATAGAAAATGGTCCAGAAGACAACTGAGGACCTCGAACAGATTCGAGACACACGAAGCCCCGTGGCAAATGCAAACGACGGAATCCCAAAACAAGCCCTCTATATGTGTTGTCCACTATGATTGGTCCGGCTTTGGAGGGGTTATCTCCGCTACCTTTCCACATGCAACCTTGTGTTTATCTCCTGTGTTAGAGGGGGGTCCCAGATAACTTTCACAAAATTGGACTTAGACACTCCCTATCTCAGACTCCAATGTTTGATTTTAAATGGCCTTGAAGAGTTTCCTCTCCAACCTAATCCAAGGCCCTAGTCCTGAACTAGTTTGTGAACCCTACAAACATAAAAGTCTAGTAGATTTTAAATTTATCATTAATTTTATGGATTTATCTTACGTCAAGGGGTATGAGGGTGAAACTGATGATGTGTAAAAGAATAAAGAAAAAAATGAATAAAAAAGCTGGAAACAAAACTTTTACTGAATGCAAAATTTCGACAACTTTTCAATTTTTTTTTTTTAATTTTTCTAAGATTTTGGACAGCAAACTCAAAGGAATTTCACTCGACTCTGAGCTACTTATGATCTAAGTGAACTGCAAAAACTTATGAAATAAAATACTTTTCCCTGGCCTAATAATGTAGAAACGCACTGTTCAACCAAACAAGAAAATGAAAATATTTTTTTATTTTATTTTAAATGCTAGTAAAGCAAGAAAGGAAAAATACCGACAAGCAAAAACCAAGAAAAACAATTCTGGCCTAATCACATATCATAAAGAATCAGATTAACAAATCACACAATAGCAATTGTAAAAACAATGACTCTCACACTTGTCTAAAAACCATAAAATTTTTATTTTTCTGACAACGTTTTAAATGAGAAAAAGCAAGCTAAGGGTAAGATTAATCCTAAGCTACTAACTGCTCACACAGAGATTTGAACACCTGAGAGGAATAATTCTTATCAAGGGAAAGGATAATTTCCTTACCCTCAACAAAAAGTGTTCTATACAAGCACGCAACTGTCACTTAAATAGCACGCGTGCGAACGCGCGCTGAATATAGACAGAGTGTGTGTACACACGGGCTGACCTTGTACAGGCCGTGTGTATATCTAAACTCTGAGAAAAAATGGAAACAGATAGACCAAACCAGGAAGAGACCACTGATATTGATAACTAGGATCCCTTGAAGGCTTGGACACTCTTTCTAACAGAAAAACAAATAATGCAAGAAAAAATAATAAGGCAAAAAACAATATGAGATAGGACTGTTAGCAAACAAAACTTAGACAAAATTCTAGAAAACCCCTGAGAATGTGTGATTCTGACAGGGAAGAGGATGACTGCCTCTGAGGTTCTTTGAACTCTACACACTACTACTACATCTACAACTAGCGTTCACATGCGGGTTGTAAGAGGATAGGGCGTGGGTACACGCGTGCAGACCTTGTGCAAGATGCGGGTTCCTCTATGGGTCCCAAAAAACACAGTCAAGAAAAAGTCAGGGAAAGTTGGTATGGAAAACCAGACTCCCTACTAGCTCAGACCTTACAAAAATGAAAAGAAAAGACAGGCAAGAAAAACTAGTCTTTAAACTACCCAAAAACTAAATAAAATTTCAGGAACCCTAGAGATTCTCCCCAATATGGTCGCCAATTCTGTTGTTAGGAAAAAACACCCTACAGACTAGCAAATAGAGTTCAAACTTTGCATGCATATATGACCGAATAGAAATTACTTTCTACCTTCATCCCTAGATTTAAATCCCCTTAGTAAATGCATGGAAAGATCAACCTACCTCGTTACGGACGTTTGATGTCGATCCTCCATTGTGCTTGATTACTTGTTCGCAATACTCCTTCCAAAGCTGACCTGCATTCAAGATGAGCAAAACCTATGCATGCATACTACTTATATACTAACGGGTTAGAAATCAAACATATACTGATCAAACTATAAACAGTTCATGAATTGGGACGGGAAAAGCACTTTCTTTATTACTTTGAATGAGTCAACTTACAAAAGTTGAGATCGGCCACCGCTCCTTGAACCTGATCCTGGGCTCCTCTTCTTCTGTCCTCCAACTGCTTTACTTTGAATCTCCTTTGGCATAAGGAAAGGCTAAAGGGTTGGGACAATGGGAATATGTAAATGGGCATAATTTCTTTGCTATATTTTTCCCCCTTCCAAATGGCCCCCCTACCCCTTCTTTTATAGGCTAGAAGGAGCTAGGTATTTGGACGAACCCTCGACCATGCATGGCTGGCAGTTTCAGTTAACTCACCCATAGCTTTTTGTTCCATTGAAAACTTTCATTTTTTCATGCTTTTGTCGATCCACGCGGGTTGTTTTGGGTTAGCCAGTGTGTACACGTGTGCAGTAATGGATTAGGGTGCGTGGGACTTTATTCAAGAGGATTTTCAAAGAGTTGTTCAGCAGTGTTTTGGCAAAGAAGGGATATGAGTTGGCCTGACACCAGGTAAGCATGCATGGTGCAATTTAGGGTTATAACAAAAATGGTGTGGGGTTGTTGGGAAAAATACCATGTAGAGGCATTGCCCTCAAACGTATAAGGAAAGAGTCTACATACTACATCTTCATGTTCTACGCTTCAGAGTCTAATGGCTAGCATGAATTTCTTTATATGATCCTCGACAATGTGCTTAGAGTCTGGATCGAATTTAGGTAGCCATTTCTCTGGGTGTTTAGGCAAAGAGTGCTTGGGTCCAGGTATGGCCACAACATCTTGATCAAGCCAAGGTTTGGCATGATTGTTTTGATTTTACATAGGCGTAGGTGGTGTCGAAGGCTGAGATGGTTCAGATGAAGAACTAACTTCGTCGGATGACTCCTCTATTGAAGAGGAAGGAGATGAATGAGGTGGTGAAGGTGGGATTCCAGATCCTTCGGCTGCAGGAGTGGGGATGTGATCTGGATCTATGGGGTTTAGGAGAAAACTAGTGCCTTCAAGTTGCTCTCTGATATCAGATAAATCTAAAGGTTGATTCAGTGGCTGACCAGGTTGTCTGATATGGGCCAAAGCACTGTGTGTCCTTAGTAGTGACTGGTGAACAATTTCTTGTACGTCAGACCCTTGAGGGTTTGGTGTTACTGGCTCAACAATAATCTATGGATTTTCATTTGAGGTAGCTATTGTTTGAGAGGTAACGTTGTTTTCAGAATGCCTCCTTGTTACTATAGGGGAGAAGGTGTGTGGGGGAGGAGTCTTGCAACTTCCACGTCCCGTCAATCGTATTCAGGCCCTCCTTCTAGCGCCATTTGTTGACGAGCGAAAATGATCATCTGTCAATTGGAAGAATGAGTCCAGTTCAGGGTTGTCTAAGTAACCCAAGCTGTTTGGTATAACTCGTTCTGACGGGTTTAATGGCTTTGTTGGCCAATCTAAGAATCCTAAAAGAAACAAAACAAAATAAAAGAAATAAATAACTAATTACTAAATACTATA
>ML781804.1:1190886-1202694 GCA_009831015.1 Picea engelmannii
GAGGGATTTTGGTTGAGGTACATGTTGAGTACATGGTTGAGACAAGTAGTTGATGAGTTGGCGCACATACATGAGGTGTATAGTTGATGATGTTGGTACATATTGATGAGTCATAGTTGATGAGTAGTTGACACATGATTAGTGTGCACTTGGTTATGGTACAGGTTGGTGCATGGTTGATGCACTTGTTTAAGGTACAGGTTGATTACAGGTTGGTGCATGGTTGATGCACTTATTTATGGTACAGGTTGATTATAGGTTGGTGCATGGTTGATGCAATTGTTTATGGTACAGGTTGATTACAGGTTGATGCATGGTTGATGCACAGTTAAAATTTATTGGTATAGGTTTACAATGGTATATCTCACAGTGATAGTGTGACAGTGGTTCCAGTTGTAGCCGAAGAACATAAGGGGTTGTAGCCTCCTTCTGGTTGTAGCCAGAGAATTGGGGAGTTGGAGATTCCCTCAGGTTGTAGCCTGAGAAACTAGGGGGTTGGAGCCTCCTTCCAATTGCAGCTAGAAAACAAAGGAAGTTGGTGCTTCCAATGAATGTAATTCTTCAAGACATATAAGAAAAAGAATTCTGTGTTTTTCTCCCGATTTGGGTTTTCACGTAAAACACTAGTGTACTGTGTATGTGTATGATTGTTCATTTGTTCATTGCTTATTTACTCTGCAGTTATTGGATAATAATGCTTCATTGATATAACACTTGGATTATATGGTTAAAAGTTACTAAATTTCTCTATTACTGATTCATCCCCCCCTCTCAGTAATCCAACAGGCTAACGGTCCTTAGCTCCTCCCTTATGCTTCCAACATATGACCTCCAACCAAATCCTGGGGCCTCACCTCCGAGCAAGTCGCGATTTCGCGACTCGTGAGTTCACAATGCGACTCTTCTCCTTTTTCCCGAAGTCTGAAATCATGACTTATTCACCACGAATAAATGGTCCTGAACCTCCCATGATCTGATGGTTTAGATTCGTGTTTTGCGAAGTCGGGACTTCACAACTCGTGGGTTTTGGGTAGTCGTTTCCTCCACTCTCCTGACTCCCAAAATGTCAAAATTTCAGAGCGTCCAATCGATGGCGCACGCTCCCCAGGATCTAATGACTGCTATCTCTCCTGAGCTTGTGAGTGTTGAAATACACTCGATCTTAACCTCTCTACTGATCTACTGGATCCAACGATCCACGAAAAATCGATGTTCCTCCCCCAGAGAATTTCGACCATTTATTCTGGTTCTCGAAGACTCCTGGCCAAATAACTTGGCGTCCTTTATCCTGAGCTTGATTTCTATGAGGTGACTTCAACCCTCATCCTTCCCTTGAACTTTCCAAGTCTCTATCCCTTCTAAGCTTTATTCTTTCTGCAAACTCAAGGGTTCTAAGTAATTCTTGCACGCACTCCTTGCGACCTTCATGATAATATCTTATTATCTGAACTCTCCAACTTTGCGCACTCCTTGTGAGAAAATTTCTTCAACCAATCCCTTGGGTTGGAAAATTCTAAGACTTTAGCCTGGCCCACACACACCTTACACAACTATGTGTTATATTTTCACTTCTATTGGTATAAGAACAACTCTGTCTCTCCTAATATTTTTCTGAGATAAAACATAGAAACTTGTCAACACGCTCCTTGCAGACCTTCACTGCACTCCTTGCAGGAATTCTCAAGATGAGAATAAATTGGAACTTACTCTCCCTCTCACAAACTTCATACATTCAACTTGAAATCATACACATAAAGCATTGAAACAAATGCATAACAGAGTATATGAGAAAACTATAAACATACCATTCAATATATGCAAACAATAACCATAACAACACCATGAAATTGAGTCAAAGAATTCTTATATTAGCTCAAGTTCTTCTATACATGGGTTCTATAGCAACAATTATCTGCTTATACAACTTCCACAATCATTTTTCTTCTATTCTTTCTTGCTCTCTTTCTCTCACAATTGAGAATATTAAAATCATCTACGAGGGAACTTTCTTAAGTTTTCCCTCCTACAACTCTAAGCTATCTAATCACAATTAAAGTCTACAACTAATTTACATTTATTACATTAAATGCCTCCAACCGATAGATGAGAGAAATTCTCAAGATATTTGTTACAGTTCCCAAAACATTTAAGAACAATTACTTTCTCCCAACTATTACATTAATGTTTCATCTTTATTCAAAATGTTTTCAAAATGTGTGTTGGTGCGTATCCAGCCGTCCTTCGATTTTCACTTGCTTGCGATGCTCCTACATCATACTCCTTTGGTTGAAAAATTCATGGACTCCTGTTCATGATTTGTTGCACTATCTGTCCATGTTTCTGGATGTCTTCTTGGTTTTCCCAACTGGCATCCTCAATCGGGTTTCCCTTCCAACTTACCAACTTTTTGATCAATGATATTTTCCATCTGCGGCTTTTCAACTACAGGCATCTGCTTGACCCATTGAACTTCATGTTGATTTTCTTATCCTCTCGCTTCATTTACTCTGTAAGGGTACATATCTACTACATTGAATATGGGTGATATGCCCACATTATCTAGAAATTCTATCTCATAAGCATTTGCCTCAAATTTTCTCAAAATCTTACACGGCCCTATCCTTTTCATCTTCATCTTGTTATATGTTCCCCTTGGGAACCTTTCTTTTCTTATATGTGCTAAGACTAAATCTCCCACTTCAAATTGAAGCTCTCTTCTGTGTTGATATGCTCTGCACTTGTATTTCTGGTTGGAACTTTGCAACCACTATTTAATCTTACTGTGGAGCTCCTACATCTCTGCCGCAAAAGTTTTTTCTCCAACACTCCTGAACTCATTATGTTCCAATTATCTCAACTAAGATACTCCTCTTGGCTGCATTCCATACATTATCTGAAATGGGCTCTATCATGTGCTTCTATTAGGTGAGTCATTATATGAAAATTCTACTTGTGGAAGAATTTGGCCCCATTGACTATGATGTTCAACTACTAAACTCCTCAATAAGTCTCCCAAACTTTGATTTACTACCTCAGTATGTCCATCCATCTGAGGGTGATATGTTGAGCTAAAAGATATATTCGTCCCCATATTTTTCCATAGTGTCCTCCAAAAATGATGAACAAATTTGGTATCTCTGTTTGAAACAGTACTCTTGGGTAAACCATGAAGATAAACAACTTCTTTGAAAAATAAATTTGCAATGTGTGTTGCATCACTGGTTTTCTGACATGGAATGAAATGTGCAATTTTTGTAAATCTGTCGGCTACCATGAATATGGAATCACAACCTCTCTGTGTCCTCGACATTCCTAACACAAAATCCATGATTAACACTTCCCATGGCCTCTCTAGTATTGGAAATGGTTGATACAACCCTGTATTCTATCTTTTCCCCTTTGTGTGCTGGAAAATTCTACATCTGCTGAAATTTTCTTGACATCCGTACTCATCCTTGGCCAATAATACAAACTGTTCAGTTGTGCAAATTTTTTATCATGGCCAAAATGTCCATCAAATCCTCCACTATGATTTTCCTTCAAATGGGCCTCTCTCATAAAACTCTTCGGGATACACAACTGATTTCCCTTGAATAAAAATACATCCTGAATTAAATATTCAATCCATTGGCTTCTGTCTCTCAGAACATGATTCTCACATGCTTCATAAGCATCCTTAAAATCTGGATCATCTCTTTACATTTCCTTAAGGCTATCAAAACCTAAGGTATTCACATGAAACTCCTGTAGAATCAAACATTTCCTACTCAATGCATCAACGACCTTGTTATCATTTCCAAAAATGTGCTTTATAACAAAAGTAAATTTCTGCATAAATTCAACCCATTTTGCATGTTTCTGGTTCAGTTTTTGCTATCTGGTTATAAACTGTAAGGCTTGGTTGTCTCTATACAAAATGAACTCTTTCAGAACCAGGTAGTGCCTCCATTTATTCAGTGCTTGTATGATTGCATAAAAATCTATATCATACGTGGAACAATTTCTCTTGGAATCGTTCAACTTCTCACTGAAGTATTCAACTGGCCTATTGTCTTGACTTAAGACTACTCCAATCACAAATCCAGTTGCATCACATCTCACTTGAAATGTTTTACTAAAATTTGGCAAAACCAGAACTGGCTGTCCAATTATCTTCTCCTTGAACAACTTGAAACTTTTCTCCACTTCCTCTGTCCAATGAAAAGATTTATGTCTTTTCTTGACTGTGTCCATCATTGGCACACAAATCTCACTAAAATTTCTGATGAACTTCCTGTAAAAACTGGCTAGTCCATGGAAGATTTTGAATTCAAAGATATTCCTTGGCGACAACCATTCTTTGATTTCTCTTACCTTCTTAGGATCCATCTTCAACTCATTCAAAGAGATAAAAAAACACAAATAAACGAGTTCTTTCTTCATGAAAAATGACTTCTTCAGATTTATCAATAATTTCTCTTGCTGCAACCTCCTCAGTACTAGATTTAAATGCCTCAAATGCTCTTCCTCAATCTTATTGAAGATCAATATATCATCAAGATATACAATTACAAACTTCCCAATGAAATCTTTCAAGACTTTGTTCATCAATCTCATAAAAGTAGTTGGCTCATTTTTCAAGCCAAATGGCATGACAGGCCATTCATACAGTCCTCCATTCGTCTTGAATGTTGTCTTCCATTCATCACCTTTCCTCATTATAATATGATGATATCCTCTTTTCAAATCAATTTTTGAAAAAACTTTTCTCCACTCAAGAAATCCATCAAGTCATCCATCCTAGGTAAGGGAAATCTATACCTGATGATGATTTTGTTTATATCCCTCGAGTCTGTACACATTATCCATCCACCATCCTTCTTTGAACTTAACATTGTTCGCACAACACATGGACTCAAGCTTTCTCTAATCAATCCTTTGTCCATCAAATCCTGGACTTGCTTCTTGACTTCTTCATTCTCCTGTGGCATTAGTATGTACACTGCTTTGTTCGGTAAACTTGCTCCTGGTATAAGTTCAATGTGATGGATTATACTTATGATGGGTGACAACGAACAAGGTAAATCATCCACCACTATATCAACAAAATTCTCCAGTAGTTCCTAGATCTCCTCAGGTAGATCATCTATTGAGGTACTATTCAAAATGACTCTAGGTTTTCTCACTACAACAAACTTCATTTCTTCATCTTTCTTGACTTCATCCAAAAGTTCCTTCCCACTCATGAGAAGTATAGTATTTATTGTTTCTTATTTCACCTTCTTGTCCTCAATTGGCAACAACATATGTGTCCTACCATTCTTCTCCAAGGTGTATGTTTTCTTTCTTCTGTCATGAATAACATTTCTGTCATATTACCACGTTCTTCCCAATAAAATATGACAAACATCCATGGGAATAACATCACATAAGATGTCATCTCTATATCCCCCTATGTTAAATTCGACTAAACATTGTTTAGTGACTGTTACCTGATGTCCTTTTTGCAACCATGAAACCTTGTGTGGGCTTGGATGTGAAACTGTTTCCAACTCCAAATTTTCCACCATATTTGTGGATACTAGATTATCTGTACTTCCATTGTCAACAATCATCTCTCATACCCTATCCTTGGTCTTGCAAGTAGTCCTAAATAAAATTTTCCTCTAGACTAGATTCTCCATCTCTTTCTTTGGCTTCAAGAGAATTTTCCTCATCATTAAGGATCTTCCACCTTCTGCATATTCTTCCTCAACATTCCGCCTCTGCACTTATGAAATGTGAGCTTCACCTCCTCCATCCCTTTTTCTATCGGGACATTTGAAATATTTGTGTTCGATATTTCTACATACAAAAGACTTTATTTCACCTCCTTTGCATCTTCCTCTTCCTCTTTCTCAAGGAAAAGTGTTCCTATCGGCATACTGTCCTCCTTGTGATCTTCCCCACCTTTCTGGGTGGTTATTAGGTTTCTTTTCTTCATACTTAGGCTTATGTACTATGTCTTGGGAAATTGCTTTTCCTCTTCTATGACTTCTACCTCTGCCCCTTTGACCTTGCTTTCGAGCCAATTTCACTTCTGCATTTGAAGCAATCTGATAAGCATCTTCTACATTCCTGATTGTCACCATGCTCATCTCATCCTGAATCTCATATCTCAAACCATTCATGTATCTAGTGAATTTTTCATCATCACTCTCATGATGACCAACTTTGATGTTTAATCTATAAAATTCTTCAGTGTATTCCTTCACTGTCATCCCCTTCTGTCTCAAATTCTGTATTCTTCAGAACAAATTAATTTGGTAATCTCTGGGTATGAATATGGCTTTCATATTAGCTACCATTCTTTCCTAGATTTTAATTCTTTTTTTTCCTTTGCAATGTCTGTCAGCCTGCAGTTCATCCCACCACAGTTTTGCATGTCCTTTTAGTATAGTGTTAGCGTGATTTACTTTCTTATCTTCTTCGATATCCTCATAGTTGAAGTATTTATCGAGATCTCTAAACCAATCTAGAATCTCCTCAACGTCTAAGTTTCCTTCATACATCGGGATGTCCATTTTTTCTCTGGCATGTAATCTTGCAACAAATTTAAATAGACATTCCTCTACAACATCTTGGGCTACAATTTCTTCTTCGGCTCCAGCTTCATTTTCACTCTCGGCCTCAATGACATCTCTTGTATTAGGTGTTTTCCTCTGTGATGTCTCCATGGAATCCAATCGAGCATGAAGTTCTCTCATTTCCCTTTCCACAGTTGGATCGAGCATGGGTATCTCTTGATGTCTTCTTGGTGACATTGTTTCAATCTGTTCACTTAGAATTTAAATCACAAGTATCCTTTGTCTTCCCTCTACAAAAAAAATAAATTGTTAGCTATGATACCACTTGACACAACACCCCCACCTCAGTAGGGTCTTCTTGACCTCCCGGTCTTTGGATCTTCCTATTCACATGAGCCGAAATAGGTCCTTAGTTATCTCTGGAACCTTCAATGCATATAAAACCATAGTTCCTTCTAGAATTTATGTCCATGTGAACAAGCACTAGGCGTGAACCTCTACTCCATGTGACCACTAGAGTGACCACTAACTTAACCCAAAGGGCTCTTCTCATTCACGACTTCACATTTATCGATTTCAGGACTCCTGCTGGGAGTCACCTGACTCCTCCGATTCTCGAAACCTTGAAATGGGATAACGGTCCTTAGATCCTCCCTTATGCTTCAAACATATGACCTCTAGCCAAATTCTAAGGCCTCACCTCCGAGAGCGTTAGGATTTCGGGACTCGTGAGTTCATGATGCGACTCTTCTCCTTTTTCCCAAAGTCTAAAATCATGACTTCTTTGCCATGGATCAATGGTCCTGAACCTCTCATGATATGATGGTTCATATTCGTGTTTCACAAAGTCAGGAATTCACAACTTCCAGCTTCCGGGTATTCGTTTCCTCCACTCTGCCGACTCCCGAAATGTTGAAATTTCAGAGCGTCCAATAAATGGCTCACGCTCCCCAGGATCTAATGACTTATATCCCTCCTAATATTGCGAGTGTTGAAAGACACTCAGTATTAAGCTCTCCATTTATCTATTGGATCCAACGGTCCACAAAAAATTGGTGTTCCTCCCCCAGAGAATTTCAACCGTTCGTTCTGGTTCTCAAAAAATCCTCGCAATATAACTTGGCGTCCTTCCTCCTAAGATTTTTTTCTGCGAGGTGACTTCAACCCTCATCCTTCCCTTGAAGTTTCCAAGTCTCTATCCCTCCTGAGATTGATTATTGATGAAAACTCAAGGGTTCTAAGGAATTATTTCACGCACTCCTTGTGGCCTTCATGATAATATCTGATTATATGAACTCTCCAACTCTGCGCATTCCTTGTGACAAAATTTCTTCAACCGCTTCCTTGGGTTGGAAAATTCTAAGACTTCATCCTAGCCTGTGCCCACCTTACACAACTCTGTGTTATATTTTCACTTCTATTGGTATAAGAACAACTCTATCTCTCCTAATCTTTTTATGAGATAAAACTCAGAAACTTGTCAACGGACTCCTTGTGAGCCTTCACTCCACTCCTTCCAGGAATTCTTAGGACGAGAAGAAATTGGAACTTCCTCTCCCTCTCATAGACTTCATACATTCAACATGAAATCATACACATCAAGCATTGAAACAAATGCATAACATAGTATATGAGAAAACTGTAAACATACCATTCAATAGATGAAAATAGTAACCATAACAACACCATGAAATTGAGTCAAAGCATTCTTATATTAACTCAAGTGCTTCTGTACATGGGTTCTATAGCAACACCTATCTTCTTATGCAACTTCTACAATCTCTTTTCTTTTATTCTCTCTTGTTCTCTTGCTCTCTTGCTCTCACAATTGAGAATAATACAATCATCTATGAGGGAGATTTCTTGAGTTTTCCCTCCTACAACTCTAAGCTATCTAATCAGAATTAAAGTATACAACTACTTTACATTTATTACATTAAATGCCTCCAGATGACATATGAGAAAAATGCTCAAGATCTACGTTAGAGTTCCCAAAACATTTAAGAACAATTACGTTCTCCCAGCTATCACATTAATGTTTTATCTTTAAAATTCAAAACGTCTTCAAAATGCGCACTGGTGCATATCCAACTGTCCTTCACTTTGCGCTTGCTTGTGATGCTCCTGCATCAAGTTCTCTCATACATGTCAGGTTTCTTGAAGATCCAGGAGGTTGACCAAAATATTACAGTTCGAGAGGCTATTATCCATACCCTCAAACAAAATTTTTTCATGGCTAAGAATTGCATGAAGAAACAAGAAGATCAAGGTCGCTCAGAATGCCAATTTGTTGAAGGGGAGTAGGTGTTTCTTTGACTACAACCTTATAAGGAGACTTCACTCAAAGCCGACAATTTTCAGAAACCGTTTCACAAATTTTATGGTCCTTATATAGTTCTCAAGCACGTGGGATAGGTGTGTTGAGTTGAGAAAATGGTATAAATATTATCCTTATTACTATGGTTTGTGATATATTCTTTGTTGACTTTTCTATTAATTTGAAGTGATAAAGGAAGAAAATGGTTAAAAAGTCTTTAGGAAATATTATTGAATGATATTAGATATTTTCTGAACTTTGGTTTGAATTGTTTTGATTTTATTGCAGAAATGGACAATTGTTGTTAACTCAAGATAGTTAAGAAGATCATGAAGATGCACAGGCCATTGAAGATCGAAGAAATCAGGCACAAAACAGTTCTAAGGAATATTGACTCTTTATCTTGCAATCTTCATAAATAGTAAAAGCCATCCTGAGGATCTCTCGATCCTCAGGATAGATTAATTTACTTATCTCATTGTAATATATAAAGGATAGTGAACAATAGAGAGATAACCAAGAAATTTAACCCAGAATTCCGATCTCTTAATTGTTGACATTATGTACAACAATCCATTGTAAATGATTTCTTAGTTATGGAATTAAGGAAATCTTCAAACGTTTTGATCATTTTTGCGTACTGAGACTTTCGTAGAAATATCTTCTAAAGATCGTGGGCCCAGTTGGAAAGAGTTACTGTCTCATCTGTAATCGTATCAATTCTGTTATAATTCTGTGATTTGAATTTCCTTTCAAACAGTTAGATAGACTTGATAATGTGTTGATTTTTTTTTGAATTGGTTATGTTGTCCCATTTGCATAGAATAGATGTTCCATTTGAATATTGTTGATTGTTGTTCCATTTCCAATTGTTGTTAGTTTATCGCTTGTGAATTCCTTTCATTTTCACCTACGTTGTTCATTTTATCAAATTCACATTTGTTGTTCCTTTCGTTTAATTCACATTTGTTGTTCCTTATTAAATATTCAGTAACTTGTTGTTCCTTTCCAGTATATTAATTAATCATTGAGAGATTGATTCATTAAGTGTTTTCACAGATTAAATTACTATTCCTTAGATAAATGAATTTAGTAAATTGATTGATTCTCTGATTCATGGTGTGTTATTGTTCAGATTACAATTCTGTTGAGTGAGTTATTAGTTTCAGAGATTTTAATGAATGCGTGAAGATCTTGATTATTTCAGTAATTTAGATATACTCATATTTTCTTTAGCTGAATTATCTACATGATTTAAACCTCTACGACTATTTGCATAGACTTTTTGACATTACTAAAAGAGAAGATGAATACTTGGTTGATAAATTAATGTCATAATAAGGTTGTTTTTAGGACATCTTTAGAGCCCAATATATAGGTTGTGCCTCTGGAGAATGAGCTATTGAAAATGGAAGGTAAGAACCTACATAGGCAACAAGTAAAATTCTTGTTCCAACACCTACCTTCAGCTGATGGATAGAGGTTATATAGGTGCATAGAATTTTTGGCAGTGTGTATGACTAAGAAGAAAGAGCCTGAAAAACAAAAACCCCTACCTAAAAATACAAAATCCCAGGTCCTGGTGCCCCCTGGAAGGGGCACTTTCATAGACAAAATTATCTGAAATGCTGAATATCAAGCCTCAGTTGGACCTAAAAAAGGTTCTACCTAAATCCATCAAGCAAACAATTCACCTACTTCATATCATGTTGAGGTTCATAGTGGAATTGAAGGGAGTGAACAAAGTTTCCAAAATACACATACTCCACTTTTCATTCATTTAGACGAGGGAAATTCTTGTAATTTGAAAGAAGGAGAAGGGGAGACTAGTGGAATTGTTGAGGCAAACCCACCATCACCTGAACCTGAATCTCATGTGATTTTGATAGGATAAGGAACACCTGAAATCCCAGATATAGGTAGCGCAATTAAATCTCCTAAGGGACTAAGTAATCAACCGCCCAGAATAGAACATCCAGACCAAAAAATCCCTGAAGATTATTGGCGCATTTTCGACCAAATGGCACAACAAAATCAACCACGACCCTAGACTTCCACTTTGGAATATCCTATAGTTGATCTGGTTTCTAATGCACCAATGAAATACATTCCACTATAGAATCTTCCGACCTTCAATGGATTTATCTCAGAGGACCCTGACGCGTTCTTATTCGAGTTTGATGTCCTGTGTAGAGGCTATGACTATACCTATGAACCGCAGAAACTAAAGCTATTTCCTTCCACTTTGAAAGGAGTAGATTTGCGATGTTTTATGGGACTAGGGGGAGGAACTATAAATTAATGGGATGAAATGAAACAAGCCTTCCTTACATAATATCAAGACTACTGTAGAACCAAGGATTTAAAGGATGAAATCTTTAAAATTATTACAAAAGAAAATGAAACAATAGAAGAATATGTTGAAATATTTCAATATAACCTATAGAGATCACCTTACAGTACACTACCAAGTGAGGTACTTAAAGGAACTCTAATAAAAGGTATGAAGGATGAACGGGTAGAAACATTGAATTTAATGGGAAAAGGTGATATTTATTAAGAAACATATGATGACATTGACTAATTGTGTATCAACTGTGTCGGACAACTGAGAGGGGGGGGTGAATCAGTTGTTACTGTTCTTAAACAATTATGCTTCTTTTAAAATATTTGCAGAAACACTGAATGATGATCACATTAATGCAGGGAAATAGACAATGGCACATTGAGCATCAGTCACACATATATAAGAAACACAGAGACAGATATTTCCCGAGGAAACCCATACAGGGTAAAACCCTCTTTTTCTTTATATGATAAGTAATAGTTACATTCTTTACATTATCATACATATGAGCACCAACTCATAATGAGGCTACAACCTCTGTTTTGCAAGATGCAACTTGCTGAGAGAACCAACTCTCTGTTTTCTCTAGCACCCACTAG
>ML781804.1:1279536-1297650 GCA_009831015.1 Picea engelmannii
TGATCTCATTCTAACCTTCCAGAAGGAAAAATTTGTTCCATCAAATAGAGGAGGCCTAGTGACTGAAGTCCCTTCATGGCTTGTCATGTTTAAGCTCTAGGATCTACCCTTAGATAAAAGGGGCCGACTCTGATACCAATTGTCGGACAACTGAGAGGGGGGGGTGAATCAGTTGTTACCATGCTTAAACAATTATGCTTCTTTTAAACTCTTTACAGAAACAATGAATGATGATCACATTAATGCAGAGAAATAGACAATGGCACATTCAACATCAGTCACACATATATGAGAAACATATAGACAGATATTTCCCGAGGAAACCCATACAAGGTAAAAACCTCTTTTTCTTTATATGATAAGTAATAGTTACATTCTTTACATTATCATACATATGAGAACCAACTCATAATGAGGCTACAACCTCTGTTTTGCAAGCTGCAACTTGCTGAGAGAACCAACTCTCTATTTTCTCTAGTACCCACTAGAAGGAAGCACCAACTCCCTGGTTTCTCTAGCACCAAATAGAAGGAAGCACCAACTCCCTGGTTTCTCTAGCACCAACTAGAAGGAAGCACCAACTCTCTGAGTGTTTCCAGCACCAACTGGATGGAAGCACCAACTTCCAATCATACAGGCACCAACCTGTATAACAGAGAACAAGAGTTCTCCCTTGCACCACCCTGCCACGTTGGTTTCTCTGGTTGCAACTAGATGGAAGCTACAACTCCCTGTGTTCAAGCAACCACTTGAACCTCTGAGGACAACAGTCCTCCCGAGCACCTCCCAAACTCCCTAAACTATTAATCTTTGATACTGAAACTCATTACAACGAAATAAAGTTATTCAATGGCTTACCGACCTTGTCACTGTTCTGTTACACTGCTCTGCCCTGTCTACATCAGTGTCTTCTGTACACACCTTGCACTTTCTGTTCTTCTCCATTTATACTCTCTGCACGATGTCCCTTCAATGAAACCTTCCTCTGTTGTGTATTTCTACTCCTGCGCTCTGCCTCCTTGCTCACACTTCAATCCTTCTACACAACGACCACAACAACTCCAACAACAATGGCAACAACAACCCCATCTCTTCTCTTTACCATATGCTTATAGCTTCTGTGCACCTTGTGCATGAAATGTGCGCAATTCCTTTGCATACTCACACCGCGCCGATATCCTCCACCTCTCGAGTGCTCTGCCCGATCATCATGGTAACTCTTCAGCTTCTCTGGAAGTTTTTCAAACGTGTTCAACATCACTGGGTGTTATGCTGAGATTCCTCAGCCTCTCTAGCAGTTGAGACTCTTCATCTTCTCTATGACAGTCGAGCTCACCTTCTCTGTTTCAGTTACAGTCCTCAATGCACATCCAACTATCCATCCTTCACGAAGATCTTCATTCCCCTTGATGATTCCCAGTGGCTCTTCACCTTCTCTGTCAATCATTCCATGTGTCTTCAAGTCCTCTCGCTGGAACCATCAATGGTTTCTTGGCAGTTATACTATGTCGTGCTACAGTAGCCCTCCGATCTCCTTCAGTTTCATCTGCACCATTGGATTAACTCTGAAGAATATTGTCATGATTTATGCGTTTCGCACTTTCGTAATTCAGAGATTCTGCAATGAGGCATCTTGACTCTTCATGTCGCGAGTTCCGAAACTACGAAACAGAGCTTTTCTGCGCTAGCTCCTTCCTCCATGTGACCATAGGCGGTGACCATTGTCTGCACTAAAAGGCGCTGCGAACTCATGATCTTCATCGACCCTGATTGATGGTCCATGATCTCGATGAATCAACGGTCCATATATTTTTCACAATCTTGCGTCTCACTGTTCCTTAGATGGAGGCTCTCGTCACTCCAAGTTGCGATAGGTGAAACTCCGAGATGGAGTTGGATCAACGATCCAGAATCTTGGTGTATTGGCGGTCCAGATCTCTTCGTGAATTCGCATCTCGTAGTTCATGTGATGAAGGGTCTCATCACTCCAAGTCACGATAGCCGAGACTCTGAGATGGAGTTACATCAATGGCCCAGATCCAAGCTTGATTTAACGGCTGTGATTGAATCTCCATATCGCATATCGCGATTTCAGCATTTTTGTTGCATTGTGTTCTTGTCTCCTTGATATCGCGATTCATGAAACTCTGACATGAGCTATGATCAACGGTCCAGGTTATTTCTTGATCTGACGGTCCAGATTCAATCGCGATTTCGCATATCGCGAAATCGGCATTCTTGATGCATTGAGTTCTTTGCCTCTTGAGTTCGCGATCCATGAAACTCCGATACAGACTTGAATCAACGGTCCAGATGCGATCTTGTCTCAACAGCTACGATTGTATCACGATATTGCATATCGCGAAATCGAGATTCTTGTTGTCAAGTGTTTTTGTCACTTCAAAGTCTCGATTCACGAAACTTTGATAAAGAAAATCAATGGTCCAGATCACTTATTAACTGAACGACTACGATTAAATCGCGAAATCACATATCACGATATCGAGAATCCTGATGTCAATAATTTTTGACATGTCCAACTCTCGATCCTCGAAATTCCGACAAGGACTGGAATCAGCAGTCCAAATCAAACCTTTGATCTGACGGCTCATGTTACATCGCGATTTCGAGAAGTTAAGGAACCTTGTTCCTTTGACTCTCCAGTCAGCGAACTTACGATCTTTCCCCACGTGTCCTTCCTAATGATGGATGGTCCTCCTTCTTTCGGGATTTTGTGAGTCGCTTTTCTCCTTGCACTTTTAAATATCGTGCAGGTTTTCCTCTATCCAATGGTGGTCGGACCGTCTGCTCAGATCTGACGCCTGAGATCTATCCTCCTCTTTAGTGCACTCTTCTTGTCTTTATTCAGATCTGACGACCCTCATGCTGTCGGGAATTTTGGATGGGATCCAACGATCAGAAATGCTTCTCGGGCCTTCGATCATTTTTTCAATGTTGTGTTGCCTTCGATCATTCGATCTTCCTAGACTTATCTTCTATTTTCCTATTGATCATTGGTGTTGTACTCAAGCCATCATTATTGATGTACTTGACATCAATGACAAGTTTACGCTGCTTGTGAAACATGCCAAACTTCCTCTGCACTATCTCTTCTGATCTTATTGAGGTTGCTCTACAGTGTCTTCCCAAAATACTTCTGGTGCCTGTCTGTTACATTCTTCCTGTACTCGTGCCATCTTCATTGTTGTACTTGCCATCAATGACAAGCATATGTTTCCTATTAAACATTTTCCAAAAAACTGTTCATGTGGTAGTACACGAACCATACCAGGAATGTGATCCCCCATCACCAGAAGCAACAACATTACTAGCAGGAGTGTCACCCGAGCAGAAATTGGTAATCTTTTAGAAAATTTTAAAAATGACATTTTGGGTACTCTGACTACACAATTGGATGTTCTGCAGGTTAAACAGAAACAAGTAGAAACAAAACAATCGTTGGCTATATTTTTTCCACGATGCAGGAGGAAACATGGTTCAAGAGAGTGTCCCTTAGACGTGGTTCAGACATATGCCTTCTGTTTCAAAGACCATGCGAAGGAGAAATGTCGATCACTCCCAGGACCAAAAACTGTCTTTAAAGAAGAAGAAGAGGAAACAAATATGTATATTTGATGGCTCAACATCGCCAATGGAAGGATCATCCCCCAGGTACGCTACAAGATCCTTCTTCTTTCTTTTCTAGAAAATATAATCACTAGCATAATTCTAGAAACACATGGTAGAGCCAACCATTTGGTAACCCCACCTGGAAGTCCCAACAATATCCTATCGCACCCTCGCCAAATCAACCAGTTTCTAATCCTACTTTGCCTAACTTGCAATACCCTACCCCATTTTGGTAGAATTCAAATAATAACCCCTATCCTTCACAATGGACTAACACAGCTCCTCAAGCCCCCAATTGGACTAAAAAATGGCAACACCCCATGGGACTGACCAATCAACCCATGGGAATGACTCCTAAAGCTCAACTCACTTTACAAGCTCCACTTCAAATACCCCAGAATCCTCAACCTCAAATGCACCCTCAATTACCAGCTCAAACCAACACGAATCCTGATAACATACCAGTCTAGCTTGTGCAAATTGTCGAGAATTTGGAGGGTGAAACAAACTCTATAGGGTGCAACAAACTTCAATTAAGATCAGGGCATGTAATCTCTCCCGAGGAAAGTGAAATTCATCAAGAAAAGGAGAATGAGAATGATATACAACCAACAATAAAACCATTGACTGTGGTCATAACATAAGAAACAGAACAGGGGGAAAACACAGTCGAGCAACAACATCCTGATAAATATGTAATTTTTTCTCCCCCGTTTCCCGAGAGGGTAATGATAGCAAAACCAACCGTATATACTAACTTTGATATCGTCGGGGAACTAAATAATGTATGTGTTAAAATTCTACTCCTACAGACTTTACAAGATATTCCTATTTATGCAAAAAAAATCAAAGAATTATGTGGGAAGAAGCCCAGAAGGAAAACTAAGAATCCATCAACTGTTCATGTGGTAGGAACTTTGTCCGATCTTATTCTAGGCAAGAAGGAGTCAGTCAAGTACACAAACCCATGGAATATCGTGGTAAGGGTTCAGATACAGGGTTGTTTTTTCCAAATACATTGGTGGATTTGGGGGCAGCCATCAATATTCTGACAACCGAAACCTGTAATATCCTGGCTATCACCTCCTTTGAACGTACGTCAACTATGTTAGAACTGGTTGATAGATCGGTGGTTAAACCAGTTGACAAATTACAAGACATAGAAATCTCAGTCGACTCTTGGGAATACCCAGTTGATTTCCTAGTTATCAACCCAAGAAGTAGACTCGATGGACACCCATTGATATTTGGAATACTGTGGCTAGAGACAGAATATGCATACATAGGATATCACATAGGCAACATGAAAATTTCTAGAGGAAGTGATATAAATAAACTTATCATGTATCCTCCAGCTAAACATAGTCTGCCATTCATTCATCAATAGTTGCAACCACCTAGATATCCAGAAGAAAACCTATGATCTCCTCTCACACTGGAAGAAGCTCTTGGGCTCAAAAACCAATTGGAAGATGATGTGATCAAGAACTTCATTAACAACCCAACAATTATAAGTAACCAAACATGTCAAATGCTAAAAGATATTTTAGATAATGAAGCATAGGGAGATCCTTTGGAAGAATTGATGGAGAAACGGATTCCCACTACTATTGTCCATAACAAAATTACAGTTGAAACCGCACCAGGAAGATTTCTTAATATTAATGCCAATTTGAATGTGCAAGAACAACAAAATTTGATTCAGATTCTTTCTAAATATCAACATGCTTTTGCTTGGGAGTATCCTGACATGGAGGGAATTGATCCCCAACTATGTACACATCATATCTATATTGAAAAATATGCCTGACTCATCTGACAACCCCAATGAAGATTAAACCCTCATCTTAGGGACATTGTCAAAGAAGAGTTACATAAATTGTTGGATCTAGATTTTATATACCCTATTTCGGATAGCTAGTGGGTCTCTCCACTAGTAATCGTCCCAAAGAAGAATGGGAAGTGGATAATCTGTGTAGACTACATAGAACTCAATAAAGCTACCTAGAAGGATTATTTCCCCCTACCTTTTATTGATTAGGTCCTTGATACTTTATCAAGGAAGCAGTTCTTCTCCTTCCTAGATGGATTTAGTGGTTATAATCAGATTCACATTTCTCTGGAAGACCATGATAAAACTACATTTACATTTCCTTGGGGTACTTTCACATATCAATTATTTCCCTTTGGATTATGTAATGATCCAACTACATTCAAGAGAGCTATTTTAAGCATATTTTTTTATTTAATTAATGAAGGACTTGAAGTTTATATGGATGATTTTACGCCTTATGGCACTGACTTTGATCAAGCTTTAAGAAATATGGAGAAGGTACCAGAGCGATGCATTTCTACCAAGATATGTTTGATTCATGAGAAATGTCATATGATGATTACTAAAGGTGTGGTACTAGGACACTATGTTTATGCAGATGGAATCAAGGTAGACCCAACAAAATTAGAGGTAATCCTTAATCTTCCTACACCTCGTATGAAAACTGAGGTACGTAGTTTCCTTGGATGTGAAGGATATTATCACAGATTCATAGAAATGTTTTCAAGAATAGTTGCACCTTTACATTCTTTAACTAATAATGTGGAATTTTAGTGGTCGCATAAGTGTGATGTTTCATTTGCAGAACTCAAAAGGTTGGTTTCAATAGAACTGGTGCTGAGAGGACCAAACTGGAAATTACCATTTGACATATCTTAATATGCATCAGATATCGCCATAGGAGTTTTCCCTGGACATGAAGAAGACAAGAAACCTTATGCTATTTATTTTATTAGAAAAACTCTTACTCTTGCCAAATTAAATTACACAGTAACACAAAAAGAATTTTTAGCTGTTATACATGCTATTGATAAATTTCTCCACCATATAATAGGCTATCCAATAATTATGTATACTGATCACTCTGATATTAAATATTTATCCAACAAATCAATTACTAATGGACTAACTACTTGGTGGTTTTTTCTATTGCAAGAATTCAACATCACCATTAAGGATCGACTGAGAAGAGAGAATATTGTTGAAAATTTCTTGTCTCGTGTACCCAAAATAGATAACTCTTTGACAGTTGAAGACCAATTTCCAGACGAACACTTGTTCCTTGTCACTATTAAGATGCCTTGGTACGCTGATGTGATGAATTATCTGGCAGCTAGGAAATTACTTGCACACCTGTCATCAAGAGAAAGAAAATTAATCGTTCAGTTGCATTATTCACCTGGATTGGTGGATATATTTTCCACGCAGGGTCTTATCTTCAGATCCGAAGTTGTATCCGAAATGATGAAATTCTCGATGTCTTGAAGGCATGTCAAAATGAGCCTTGTGGCGAAACTTTTGTAGACCGTAGAACTGGGCATAATGTTTTACATATGGGATATTATCGACCCTCAATATTCAAAGATGCAAAGAAGTATGTCTAGGACTGTGATCATTTTCAGAGGATGGGCCAACTAAGCCAAGCTGATGAAATGCCCCTACAAGCACAAGTGGTGGCAGAACCTTTTGAGAGATGGGCACTGGATTTCATTGTCCCCTTCAACCCAAAATCAAACCAGAAAGATTATATACTAGTTGCAACAGACTATATGACTAAGTGGGTAGAAGTATTAGCCTTGCCAAATGCAATTCAGGAAGTAGTCATTATATTTCTCTGTGAATTATTTGTACACTATGGATTACCCAGGGAAGTAATCATTGACATAGGGTCACAATTTAAAGAACATAAAATCTTGGCCACTCTGTGAAATTATCACATTAAACATAGAGTTACCTCCCCTTACCAACCACAGGAAAATGAACAAGTGGAAAGTACCAATAAAGTCTTGGAGACAATATTGAAAAAAAAAGTTTTGACAAACTGTCAAAATTGAACAGTCGAGCTTCCAAATTCCTTATGGGCCTATCGCACAACATGGCATAATACTACTGGCTACTCTCCTTATCAACTAGTCTTTGGAAAATAACCTATCTTTCCAATTGAATTTGAGATCAAGACTCTAAGAATGGCCCAAGAAATTGGACCGGATCTTACCGAATCACACACACAATGCTTACAATAGCTAATGAGTTACATGAATCACACTCATTTTCCCTTCAGTGCACAACTGTTATTCAACAAAAGAGAGCTAGCTAGAACACCAAGCATATCAAGACGAAATCCTTCTAGAAAGGTGATTGGGTGCTTCTCTAAGATTCCATATTTTAGGATTTCCCTGGGAAATTGCATACAAGGTGGCTGGGACCGTATGAAATCAAAGAAGTCCATGATAATGGAATTGTCACCTTAGCTACCATCGACAGGTCTGGTTCTCCTTTTCTGGTAAATGGACATCGACTACAACTCTACCATCAATCGCTTTCCAAAGAATCCTTTTGCCAAGAAGTAAGTAATGATCCTACTATTCATATTTTAGTTGGATGGTGTTGGTAGGTGAAATTGACCGTCTGTCAACTGGAAGAATGAGTCCATTCCATGGTTGTCTAAGTAACCCAATCTGTTTGGTGTAACTCATTCTGACAGGTTATGGCTCCATTAGCCAATCTAAAATTCTAAAAGAAAAACAAAGAAAAGAAAAAAAAAACAATTAATTGCTAAACGCTATATTATATATGTACATATGCTATAATATAACTATTGTAGGTGTATTTGAGAAGAAAATATACAAATCTCACTTATGTACATCATTTACAAATTGCAAGTTTTAATCGAAACTTATGAAATCAATGTGAAAATAATTGCTTTTAAGAAGCAGATAAAGAAAGAACATTTAAATCTTTTTTGTTTTATTTTATAAATCTAACTATTTTTGAATTGAATAAACTATGGAATGGAGATGTGCAGGTAGTCAAAAGATGAACCAAACATTGTGGTTTCATTAATATGTAAATGACAGAATTGAGAAACACAAAGGAGCCAACTTGTTGTTAGTTAGTGAGATGTATCCAAGCGTCTGTATGAGGGAAGAACATCCAATTGCTACGTCCAAGAGAGAAATCTGCAATAGATTTTATGACTGTTCTAAATAAATTCAAAACATGTACTGGCAGTTGAGTTTTAATGACAGAGGAGGAAACACAAATTGAACCTTGTGATCTTATAATTGCACATAATTACAACAAGATAAATCTGAGTGTAACTTATTGCAATTCATCATTCAAATAAAATTCAAAGATAAATCCTATCATTCGAATTGGAGATATGATCATAATATTTATATCTAGAGCAACAAATTATAGACGATATTTATTACATAAGTATCCCAAACATAATAGATCATTAAGTCTAAATCTATCAGACCTATTAATATATCAAGATTAACTAAACACAAATGAAAACACCATTTACAAAAGGCCAAAGCCAAAATGCCATATGTTGTTTCATTAAGTCTTGGAATCACCCGTCCATCTTATGCTCCTTTCCAAGATGATTTCCTTTACAAAATATAGAGTATTTAAAGAGTTTATGAAAACTAAACTTCCTATCTTCAAAGATAGGATCAGATCTCAAAAAGATCTAAACATTACAAATATAGAGGGCCTAGAGCCACTCATGATCAAACTATATCTTCAAAATTTATGAAAGTTCTCTCCTATTTACAAAATAAGCAAAAGGGGATAGCTAATCAACTAAGTCGAGCATGCTCCATCCCATAAGATCACCATCAGATACACCTTGTCTTGAAAAAATGAAATGAGATCAAGTTAAATATTTTATTAACTAACAATTTCTAAATTTTATATGAGAAATGACTTGGCTACAGAATATCTCGATTCTGTAGCCAGTCTTATTATTGGTAACATAAACCCAAATTGATCCAATTTGATTAGAAAAAAAACAAAGAAATCATGGATATAACATAAACCAATCTTACAATTTAACTAATAACAAAAAATGGATCACGATATCTCATAATTTATCACGGCCTTTACACTGTCAATATTTTTTATAACAATATTGTCTGTCCTTTTTAAACGCTTCGCTTGTCTTTGTGCATTTTCCTTGAATTCACGGTTTTTTTTTTCCAATGATTCATTGTGAGTCGTGAGAGATTTTATCCTTTCTTGGAGAATGGGGATCTCTATATAGTACTACCCTATCCAATGCAAGCAAACTTTGCAATGCACAGTAGGGGCAATTTGTTGAGGAATCGTATAATTGAGTGCCAAAACATCAATGTTGCCCATTGTCGGCCTTTGACCGAGCTTAATACTAGTAAACCCCTTTCTATATTTTAGACATGGTGGGAGATTATTGACATAATCAAATGGTTGATTAGGATTTGGTTTGGGACAACTCAGATCTTCTTCTGATAGAAACCTTTCAATCTTGGAGTTTGAATCCTCGTGGATCTTGATCGAATCAATCGAGATCACATGAGGATTGGATATATTACACAAACACCTTGAAATGAGTCGACCAACCCTCTTATTACGAAAACATAACATTTCTTGAGTCTTTTTTGACTATTTGCGAGGGTTTTTACTGTCAGATTTTACAGTAGTGTTAGGGAAGACAATCAGTTCACGCACATGAGCTTCTATAAACTCAACACTAATACCCTATTGCCCACATAAAATTTGATCGGGCAATGCCCCTTAACGAGGGTTTTTATCCAAAAACTCTGGCTTTCCACTTGAGAAATCAAGAGGTTTTTCTATCATAGGCTTATCCATCACAAGGGTTTCTAGAAGATTTATTGTAACAAAACCATTTTGAGCTAAGAATCCATTCCAATAATCACCCAGTGTTTTCAAACGATGAACCAACAACAACTTAATCAAACCATGGTGAAAGAGGCTAGAATCTAGGTTCTACTTCTTGTATCTCTTTGACATTTTATACAGACTCCTTAGCAAACAAAATGACACATTCATACTGAAGTCTATAAATGCATGAGCAATCACACATGGTAAAGGAAGACCAGGCCATAATGACCTTCACAGGTAATAAATTGTTTTAAAACTACTAACATGCCATGCCATCTAACCTTGAGCAGGGAGACCATAATACCTTTGTCACAACAGTCAATGTTTCTGGAGGCGACGAAAATACTCTTGGGTACTTCATCCAATTTCAAATTTTTGAACCACTTTTGACCAGTGAGATGGAGCCCTGTTGCTTCACTCAAAAAATCTTTGGTGATCTCCAACTACAAATCACCAACCTTTTCTTTATATCCATCAAATGTTAGGGCTAATTCTTTGGACACTTGCAAGTTATACCCCTAGAACTTCTTAATAAACATATCCCAACCCTAATTTTTAGATCCTCATTCACATCATCATGAAACAACAAATCTTTAGGGCCATTTGGCTCTACTCAAACGATAGGGGCCATTATGGGTTCGAGCATACTGTAACAAGGGAGACCCAAACTAACCGTGGGATTAGGAGGTAGCAGTAAGAGAGGCAAGTCTGAGTTGATACCATGGAAAGAAAACTTGCAACACTTTAGCATAACCATAACATAAGAATAAGGGTTTCAACCACGAAATTCGGGTGTTTCTGGTAATGAATTTTTTGAGTACAGATCATAACACAAGACCTTAGCTCACAATGAGAGGCTTATCAATTCAACTTGCCAGTGAAAATGAAGTACATGATACAATCCCAATGCGTTTAATTCTTCACCATCTGGGATGGACACAATACTTCAATACATTGTAGGGATTCGATGTAAATGTCACACTAGAATTTTTCCAAAACGTATAGGGAGGAATCTCAGTAATTCAAGGTATACAAATATTGGTTACTGATGCCATTATAGCTGAGGTAAAAAGCCTCCCAAATGAAGGAACATAGTGGACCAGGAAATACACAGCATCGAAGGAGGCTGTGGAGTCCTTCGCAGAACCAAGAGAAGAATTAGACAAAAAGGGGAAAGGCCTCATTAATATGTAAATGACAGAATTGAGAAACACAAAGGAGCTAACGTATTGTTAGTTAGTGAGATGTATCCAAGCATCTGTATGAGTGAAGAACATCCAATTGCTATGTCCAAGAGAGAAATCTGCAATAGACTTTATGACTATTCTAAATAAATTCAAAACATGTATTGGCAGTTGAGTTTTAATGACAAAGGAGAAAACACAAATTGAACCTTGTGATCTTATAATTGCACATAATTACAACAAGATAAATCTGAGTGTAACTTATTGCATTTCATCATTCAACTAAAATTCAAAGATAAATCCTATCATTCGGATTGGATATACGATCACAATATTTATATATAGAGCAACAAATTATAGATGATATTTATTACATAAGTATCCCAAACATAATAGATCAGTAATTCTAAATCTATCAGACCTATTAATATATCAGGATTAACAAAACACAAATGAAAACACCATTTACAAAAGGCTAAAGCCAAAATGCCATATGTTGTTTCATTAAGTCTTGGAATCACCCGTCCATCTTATGCTCCTTGCCAAGATGATTTCCTTTACAAAATATAGAGTATTTAAAGAGTTTATGAAAACTAAACTTCCTATCTTCAAAGATAGGATCAGATCTCAACAAGATCTAAACATTACAAATATAGAGGGCCTAGAGCCACTCATAATCAAACCATATCTTCAAAATTTATGAAAGTTATCTCCTATTTACAAAATAAGTAGAACGAGATAGCTAATCAACTAAGTCGAGCATGCTCCATCCCATAAGATCAGCATGAGATACACCTTGTCTTGAAAAAACGAAATGAGAGCAAGTTAAATATTTTATTAACTAACAATTTCTAAATTTTATATGAGAAATGACTTGGCTACAGAATCTCTCGATTTTGTAGCCAGTCTTATTATTGGTAACAAAAATCCAAATTGATCCAATTTGATTAGAAAAACAACAAATAAAGCATGACTATAACAGAAACCAATCTTACCATTTAACTAATAATAAAAAATGGATAACGATATCTCAGAATTTATCATGGCCTTTACACTGTCAACATTTTTTATAACAATATTGCATGTCCTTTTTAGATGCTTCGCTTGTCTTTGTGCATTTTCCTTAGTTCATGGTTTTCATTTGCCAATGATTCATTGTGAGTCGTGAGAGATTTGATCCTTTCTTGGAGAATGAAGATGTCTATATAGTACTTTCCTATCGAATGCAAGTAGACTTCGCAATGCACAGTAGGGGCAATCTGTTGAGGAATCATATAATTGGGTGCCAAAACATCAACGCTGCTCGTTGTCGTCATTTTACTGAGCTTAATACCATTAAAACCCTTTCTATATTTTAGACACAGTGGGATATTATTGACATAATAAAATGGTTGATTAGGATCTGGTTTGGGACAAGTTGGTTCTTCCTCTGCTATAAACCTTTCAATCTTAGAGTCTGAATCCTCATGGATCTCTATCGAATCGATGGATCTCATAAGAGGCTCAGATATATTACGCAGACTCCTTGAAATGAGTCGACCATCCCTCTTATTATGAAAACCTAACATTGCTTGATTCTTTTTTTACTGTTTGTAAGGGTTTTTACTGTCATATTTTACAGTAGGCTTAGGGAAGACAATTGGTTCATGCACAAGAGATTCTATAAACTCATCACTAATACCCTGTTTCCCACATAAAATTTGATCGGGCAATGCCCCTTCACGAGGGTTTTTATCCAAAAACTCTGGCTTGCCACTTGAGAAATCAAGATGTTTTTATATCATAGGCTTATCCATCACAGGGGTTTCTATAGGATTTACTGTAACAAAACCATTTCGAGATAAGCACCTGTTCCAATGATCACCCAAGGTTTTCAAACAATGAACCAACAACAACTTAATCAAACCATGGTGAAAGAGGCTAGAATCTAGGTTCTGCTTCTTGTATCTCTTTGACATTTTATACAGACTCCTTAGCAAACCAAATGACACATTCAAACTGAAGCCTATAAAATGCATGAGAAATCACACATGGTAAAGGAATACCATGCCATAACGACCTTCATAGGTAATAAATTGTTTTAAAACTGCTAACAGACCATGCCATCTAACCTTGAGCAGGGAGACCAGAATACCTTTGTCACAACAACCAATCTTTTTGGAGGTGACGAAAAGACTCCAGGGTACTTCATCCAATTTCGAATTTTTGAACCACTTTTGACCAGTGAGAGGGACCCTTGTTGCTTCACTCAAAAAATCTCCGGTGATCTCCAACTGCAAATCACCAACCTTTGCTCTGTATCCATCAAACGTTAGGGAAAATTATTTGGCCACTTGCAATTTATACCCTTGGAACTTCTTAATAAACATATCCCAACCCTGCTTTTTCAGATCCTCACTCGCATCATCATGAAGCAACAAATCTTGAGGGCCATTCAACTCTACTCGGATGACAGGGGCCATTATGGGTTCTAGCAGACTGTAGCAAGGATGACCCGAACTAACTGTGGGCTTAGGAGGTAGCAGTAAGAGAGGAAAGTCTGAGATGATACCAAAGAAACAAAGCTAGCAACACACTAGTGCGACCATAACTTAAGCATAAGGGTTTCAACCACGAAATTCAGGCATTTTTGGTAATGAACATTTTGAGTACAAAGCATAACACAAGACCTTGTCTCATAATGAGAGGCATGTCAATTCAACCTGCCAGCTAAAACAAAGTATAAGATATGATCCTGATGCGTTTAATTCCCATGACATGTAATAGGTATATTTTATTTGCAAAGGTTAAGAATGGATACGTTTTTATAATCCAAATGAAAATCGATTTTTGGTATAATATTTGATTTACATGAGATTCAAATAAATAAGCTTACAGTCCAAATGAAAATCAACATGGGTATTATATCAACATTCAAACAAACTCAAAAGGAAAAAATCATTCAAGTATTAAATAAGATGTAAGTGGATTGAACCTTTTAAAAACGATGTTTGAATAGGGATATAATACAAAATTAAGTTTTCATGTCTGATTCATGCTTTTAGTCATGAATCAAGCATGAAAATGCAAGGTAAAAATAAAAAAAGAATAATCAAACATATTTTTTATCACCCAATAATCACCCTCAAATAGTAATATTTACAGGATGAGGTGAAAGAAACTATAGGAGGTGTCGTTTGTCGTTCAAAATAACAAAAACATGTAGGGATGCCAACAGTGGCAACATACCGGGAGAAGCAATTATCTCTGCATCACCAATGAGTTCATGTTAGGAATGATCATAATGATTAAAGAGAAAAGAAAAACTGAAGGAAATCAAGCATCTCAATCAAATTCCAACAATCATCCCACAGTCCAGCTTCAGATGTCTCTCTATTCAAATGAAATCCGGTGACAAATTTAAATTACGAGGGAAACAATATTCAAGTCAATGGATCTGATACTATTGACAGGGCCATTGCTGCTAGAAGGCATCCATAACCTTGACAAGGATGTTAATTAACCCACTCTGAAATCTCTATCCTGTCCAAGAATTTTCAATACAACATGAAGGGCACTTATGACCAATATCAAAATTTATACCTGATAATTTTCTTGAACCCGACATTGCTTCGCTGCCAGTAGGCCTGTTCAGTACCCCAGTGAAGTTGTCTTGGCATCATGAATGCATTTTCCCACTGCCAGCATACCTGTTCAATATCTCAACATGTTTACAGACACTTCCCACAACTCTCTAGAAATTATTTACAATTTGACATAAATTTAATGATATTCAAAAGAGAGGGGTGATGTTGAAAATTTCAGTTTTTGGAACACTTGATATTGTCCAGCCTTTAATTTATCACTTGATTACCTTCATTATGATATGAAATTATTTTTCTGGTGAGACTGATTTTTCGAGGACAGGAAGGCATACTTGAGTTGTTTTGTTTAAAACAGGGACAACGTAAAGATCTTTAATGATGGTCGTGTCTGCTCATAATTATAAAGTGAAACCAGGAAACCTATTATGAATAGAAAGTTTCTTTATCTATTCTGCATTTCAACAATTTACAACATTGGTGCTCTGAAAGAACTTGACTGTTTCTTCATAATGAGGCATTATGGTTTCCCTTCATGAACTAAAAGATGACACAGACATAAGTTTAACCGGAAAGAAATGAAAACAAACAAAATGAAAAGAACCAAAAACAAAAAAACAAAAGTAAATCAAAACAGAAAGATTATGTACAAAGGTAGGTCTGGAAACATCAAGAAAAATACCTTTTGAGAGCTTGGCCATTCACCAGGAAGGTTTTTGGATGTCCCTCCAAATTGTGTAGACAAAAAGAGTTAGGACCTAGTTTTTCAGAGATTACAAATGGCCCCAACCACAAGTTTTGAAACTTGGTGTGTTTCCCTTTTCCTTGATGAGGTTTATCCCATTTGAGAACCGGGTCTCCTACCTCAAAGTTTCTATATGAAGAAGAGTTTGAATCAAACAAACCTTTCACAATCTGCTAATGTTGATCCAACCTCTCCTTTGCTTGTGTTCTTACTTCCTCTAGTTTCAACAAGGCATTAATTCGACTTTCAATAGGAGGGCATTCCTCTTCTTGAAATTTCTGCGATAATTGCAGAGAGGGAAGAAGAACATGAGGAGGGAGAATTACTTCTCTTCCGTAGACAAGAAAGAAAGGGGAATTCCCAACAGAGTTTTTTGGTGTCACCCTATCAGCCCAGACTGCATTAAAAAGGGCGTTGTGCCAATTTTTGTGGTTTTCAAAAACTCTCCTCTTGATGATTTTTATCAAATTTTTATTCGTTGATTTTTCTTGGTCATTTCCTTGATGATTATCATTCATGATTAAAATTAAAGTTCTTTGAAATTTATTAATGATCATTCTACCAGCAATAATGACGTAGTAATTATCCCTCACATGATTGACCACCATCATTACGTTTACACATGTCGATGGTCAAGGTCGACCTTTTCATTTATCAGGGGGGGATATTCCACACGTTTATCGATAGACCATAATGATCACAATTAATTGGAAAATTCATATTTCTATATACCATTGTTTCTCTGTAATGTTTACCATTTTTAGTAATTTTTTCTCACAGGTTGGTCTAACTAAGTTTGAAGTTGGGAATGATAGCTATGTTGACTTGTTTATAGAATACATGGGTGGTCGAAGCATCCACCATGAGTCCACATTGTTGCAAGTAACAAACCAAGAAAGGTAAATTCTTCACCATTTGGGATGGACACAATACTTTAATAGACTGTAGGGATTTGATGTAAATGTCGCACTAGAATTTTTCCAAAACTTACAGGGAGGAGTCTCAGTAATTCGAGGTATACAAATATCGGTTATTAATGCCATTATAGCTGAGGTAACAAGACTCCCAAATGAAGGAACACAGTGGACCAGGAAATACATGGTGTTAAGCCCTAATATTGGCTCATTACCCCTTAATTGGGGCATATTAGATTAGTAATATTATTTTATTTATGTTGGCTTTAGGCCATTAGTTGTAATTATACCTCCTAGTCTCCTATATATACCAAGGAGACATATTCATTTTGAATCATCTTGTACTTGAACATTTAAGTGGGGTAAAAGGAGGTTACCCGCTCGAAGAGGCTTATTATCTAAAATTCTCTCTTTTTCAAGGCGTTGAGTACTTTTTCTGAATATTTTCTATGCTATATTGATATTTGGTTCTTAACATATGGTATCAAAGCTCAAGGTCTTGGGGTTTCGCTGCTACATCTGAGATACCGTGGAATTCTTGCTATAACTTTTTTTCTAAAATGTTTCAGAAGGAACGGCTTGGAGGATATTTAGTAGACGGATCAAGGTACGTTGGGTTACAAATTCAGATCTTGAGGCATTATACTTTAGGAGATAAATCCTGTACAAGATAGGGTTCAAGAATCATCCTGAAATGCGTCATTGTGGAATTCTCACTATAAAAATGTTTCTGTAATGTTTAAGACCTTGAACTCTGGAGGCCATTTACAGAAATTAGTAAGGTATCTATGGTAAAACTTTTCATCTTCTGGGTCATCTTAAATTTGTAGATACACCTTGTGTAAGATAGGGTATCTGACTAGTCCTATTGAATAGTCTCAATAAGGTGTTCTAGGTAAAACAATCATAACTTCTTGTTAGAGTATCCAAATTGAGTGGGACTAGTTTCATTGGATCACGAATCCTCTTTACTATTTTTGGTGCGAGTTTCAGAATTTGATATCAATCATTTGGTGCGAGGCATGCTATACAAGTGAGATCTCCTGGAAAGGCCAACAATCGACAAGTTGTGAGGAAGTTACCATAAATTCCACTTGGCACATCCAATTTTGATCATACCTGTGGAATTGAAGAGAAGAAATATCAGAGAAATACCTAAAATAAATTTTAATACCCAGAAGGGTCGAAACTTAGGAGATACAACAAAAGAAATATTGTCTAGCAGAACCACCTCAAAATCAAGGTTCAAAAGTGATACTTGGCCAACATGCCACCCAAAAATGGAACTTCTACACCAAATAAGCCTCCAGAAAATCCTACTTGGACTCTTGATGAA
>ML781804.1:1312437-1362644 GCA_009831015.1 Picea engelmannii
GTATAACACTTCCTTTCATACTACAACAAAAATGACACCATTTATGGAACTTTATGGATACCACCCTCCTTCCATCACTTCTTCTCTAAAAGAAAAATCTAAGGTTCAAGTAGTGGAAGATCACATCGAGAATCAACAACAAGGACAACCTGACCATGGCACAAAATCGCATGAAACAACAAGAAGATCAACATCGTAGTGAAAGAAGTTTTGAAGTAGGGGATTGAGTATTTTTAAGACTACAACCATACAAACAGATGTCCCTCAAGAAAACCAAGAAGGATAATAAATTATCACCAAATTACTATGGCCCTTATAAGGTGTTGCAAAATATTTGTACTATGGAATACAAATTGGAGCTGCCTGCATCTTCATGAGTACACCATATTTTCCATGTTTCATTCTTAAAGAAGGTTATAGGCGATAAGATCCCAGTTCAAACTATATTTCCAGAACTTGACGAGGAAGGAAAAATCATATTGGAGCTTGAAGCCATCACTGACACAAGAATTCACCAACTGAGGAATAGATCCATTTCAGAGTATCTCATTAAATGGAGGAAACTACCGGCTGAAGATTCCACTTGGGAAGATGAGTCTTTTATACAGAAGCATCCAAAGTTACTCAAGCGTTGCAGACAACACTTGTCTCAAGGGGAGGGGCATGTTAAGCCCTAATATTGGCTCATTACCCCTTAATTGGGGCATATTAGATTAGTAATGTTATTTTATTTATGTCAGCTTTAGGCGATTAGTTGTAATTATACCTCCTAGTCTCCTATATATATACCAAGGAGACATATTCATTTTGAATCATCTTGTACTTGAACATTTAAGTGGGGTAAAAGGAGGTTGCCCCCTCGAAGAGGCTTATTATCTGAAATTTTCTCTTTTTCAAGGCGTTGAGTACTTTTTCTGAAGATTTTCTATGCTATATTGATATTTGGTTCTTAACACATGGCACTAAAGGAGGCTGTGGAGTCCTTTGCAGAACCAAGAGAAGAATTAGATAAAAAGGGGAAAGGCCTCAACCCCTCTTCTCTCAACGAATAATGGAGGGAGATAGCAGGTGTGATACAAATATATATCACATGCGATGGGAGATACAACATAGTGAGACCTTGCCACCTCAAGCTACTGGCAGCATTAAAGTACATGTCAGTGATAAATCTACCATTCTTTTTTAATACCATGCTGCATGAAGTCGCCAAAAGGACCCAGAAAGTCGAGGACCCTACCAATGTAAATAGTTATCATGGGTTAGTAAAATTGATAGTAAACAGGGCCTTAAACCATACACACATAACTTGAGGAGACTTAATTGAACCTGATAGACCCCTACAAATTGAGAAACTTGAAGTCCACCATGAAATTCCCCCATAGGGAATTGAGGCATCCCAGATAGAAGGAGATAATTCCCAAATTGAAATTCCAGTACCCCAACCCAAAATGGAAGAAAACCTCATTCAGTTGGAAGAAACTCAGAACATGTAGTCAGAAACATTAAATAATAATATATAGAGAACAATTTATGTTCCTGAAGCCTCCACTGTAAAAATAAGAAGGGGGAAAAAGACAGTAGAACCTGAAAGCACTCAGGAAACTGTATAGACAGAACAACCATCACATGAAATCCTTGCAGAACAAAAAGATTATTTCTTCAGAAGTTATGAAGAAGAGATGGCCCAAGCAGTGGAAAATTTAGGGATATCATTTACTGAAGATACACATAGGTCTGGAGAACCCCAAGAACCAAATTCTTCTCATTCAAACCATATATTTGATCTTCCTGATATGGAGATGCCATCTCCTGAAGGAACAGAATAGACAGAACCCCATTTCAATGAGAACAATCCTTTAGAACAATCAGAGCACCTAGAATATAAAGGGAATAATTTACCAGTTTATCAAGGTGGGGAATACCTTGAAATTCCCCATAGATAGGAAGAAACAAAAGAAAAAGGAAATAACAGGATCAAAAAATTAAAACATGAAAACAAGACATTGAGGAAAAAGGTTAAAAAAATAAAAGTATTAAAACAAAAAGTTGGTAGATCGAAAGAAACAATTAGACAACTTAGGGAGTATCTAGAACAGGCTGACAAATCCCATAATAAGAAGAAATATAAGAGGGATAGATTTCAAGGAAGAAATCCACTTCCCAGAAGGATAGTTCACGCCTATTTTGTTGGAACACAAACATAATTGCATGCTCCTTTGGAAGCAACTTAAATAGAAACTCATACAGAGGCTCCAACAACAATCGAAACAACTGTTCAGACTGATGAAGTATTTCACTCCCCTGAACATGATGCCATTATTAAAAGGTTGGAATTAGAACTAGAACAATCCCAACAAACCCTAACACAATGCAGAAGTGAAATGGTAACAGTGTCAAAACATCAGAAAGCTGTCAGACAACTCCGAGCCATGTCATTAACTAAGAATGAGACCTTTGCTGAGTTCAACAAAGCTAAAGAAAAGGTGAAAAAGGTACAGGGCTAGCTTGATGGAGGCTTGGAGCAGATCAAATAAATTTGCTGTGTTTATTTTGATATATTAGCTTCCAGAGCCCCTGCTACTAATTATGCCTTATTTCTATCATAACGTTATCTATTGATAAAAGTGAAAGCTATTAGAGAAGGCACACCTTCTGAGTTCACCATTGTTTCTAATTTTGTTTCATGTTTTAAAGAACAAGAGGATGGAGTACAATACTTTTTGTGTGAACTATATATTCACAACTTCATCATAGAAGGAAACAAAAAAGAAAATTCCAATCCATTCATTGGGGATATCCAGTTTCAGGCATTCTTGTCTTTTTCCAAAAATCAAACAAGATGGGCTAAAGCACATAAAGTTTTAATGAAAAGGGAGAATGGAATAGACCTATGGATCAGAGGGGAACCTCCCAAATCCTTTGATACCATTATGCAGCATAGAACATTCATGAAGAGGGAGAAGGTTGTAGAATCTCTAGCTCCCATCCATAGACATGTTGTACATTCAGGTCTACATTATTTTAGAGATATTAAAGAAGAATCCCTTTTTGCTGCCAAATTAAGATGGAATGTCTCTTCAAATGAAGTCAAGAACATGGAACCATTTGGTTTAAGAAATTTTCAAGAAAGTACTTTCAAGTTAGAGACGTATGCCAGAATGATCATGGATGAAGGGTTGTCTTGGATTGGATGTAGGTACAATCTTCCCATTATTTGGTATCCTCGAGAGGGTTATCAGAGTGATTATGAAATTCGTAAGAAAAGAGAACATTATGATTTTGAAGAGCTTAAAGGTAAGCATGGATTATGAAGACCTATATAAGAAATCTCTCCACCCTTCAATATCACTGCTTTGCATATAAAATCTCTTGTTGCATGAGGAAATGCACAAAGGTAAGTTCGGGGGAATGTTGAGTTGAGAAAAAGGTATAAATATTATCCTTATTACTATGGTTTGTGATATATTATTTGTTGACTTTTCTATTAATTTGAAGTAATAAAGGAAGAAAATGGTTAAAAAGTCTTTAAGAATTATTATTCAATGATATTAGATATTTTTTGAACTTTGGTTTGATTTTGTTTTATTTTCTTGCAGAAATGGACAATTGTTGTTAACTCAAGATAGTTAAGAATATCGTGAAGATGCACAGGACATTGAAGATCGAAGAAATCAAGCACATAATGGTTCTAAGGAAGATTGACTATTTATCTTGCAACCTTCATAAATAGTAAAATCCATCCTGAGTATCTCTTGATCCTCAGGATAGCTTAATTTACTTATCTCATTGTAATATATAAAGGATAGTGAAGAATAGAGAGATAACCAAGAAATTTAATCGAGCATTCAAATCTCTTAATTGTTGACATTTTGTACAATAATCCATTGTAAATGATTTCTCAGTTATGGAATTAATGAAAGATTCAAGCATTTTGAGCATTTCTGCTTATTTATTCTTTCGTAGCAGTATATTATGAATACCATGGGCCCAATCAGAAGGATTTACTGTCTCATCTGTAATCATATCAATTCTGTTATAATTATGTGATTTGAATTTCCTTTCAAACAATTAGATAGACTTGATAATGTGTTGATTCTTTTATGAATTGGTTATGTTGTTGATCCAAATGGATATTGGTGGCTACTTACCTTTTCCAGCTGGCTCAAAACAACTTTCTGGCAATTTTTGTAATTTACTATTTTTGGCAGTTTTTCGAGTCCTAAACTTTCAGAGCCATTTTGAGGCCCTAAAAGACGTATTTTTTGGGATGTTGCAGTCAAAAAATTTCATCATGTAATTTTTGAAAACTATTGTAGTCCTCGGATAGATCTTTCCAACGGGCTATCACACACCTAAAATGGAGATCGTATGCAAAATTTATGACCCTGGGAAGTTGATGTACTAACTTACCCAAATGGGGCCCACATGACTTTTGGCGCTTTATCTCCTACGGTTATGTTTTTGGATGTATAGGGATTTTGACACTCTTGTTTATTTTAAAAAGGCCTTCGAATTCTCATTGTAATCATATTCTTGTGAATCAACATAGTCGTCACATCTCTCCTTAGAGATAAGCCGTCACCATTCTAGGAAGCTCGTTTTCCACTGCATTTTACAGTTTCATCTTATTTCCTTATTGAATAGAAAACCAATTTTACTGTATATTTGTTATTCTATGTTAATCATCTGTTAATAATCTGTATTCATTTCATTCTTCTCATAAAATCCTTATCATCTTAATGCACGTACCATCGAGGTCAGAGTACATAGAATTGGGTCTCAAGTTTGTTTCTCTTGAGGACCAAAGCTCTCGCATGCCCAAGAGACCTCTCATGGCAAGAGAAAATAAAGATGATGGGACTAGAGATCCTTTCAAAATGTTTCTTAATGAATCCCTCATGCAATAGAGGAACGATATGATGGATAGTTTCGCGTAAATCCTTTGGCAGCTACCAACAAGTGATGCATCTTCTTCGAGTGGAGGAGCCACCCCCTTCAAGGTACAAATAAACTTTGATATTCCTATATTTGAAGGTCAGATAGACACAGATGGTGTAGACAAGTCATTGAATCTACTAGAAGGGTATTTTTCTGTCCATAACTTTTCGAATAGAGAAAAGATTACTTTTTCTCTCCTCAAAGTCATTCCCCATGTCAAATATTGGTGGGAAAATTTATGTGAGCAAAAGGAAATAGAGGAACCCTTGTTATTTAGATTCATGACCACCTGGGAATCCTTCAGGGATTCTATTAAGGAACAATACTACCTTGTTGGAAGTTATGACGACTTGTATACCAAATGGACCATACTGCGGCAAGAAAGAGACCAAGCAATGCTAGAGTTCAAAAATATCTTCCATACCTTGCGCACCAAGCTGGGTATCAAAGATTCAGAGTGACATATGGTGCTCAGTTATCAGGGTGCTATGCATAGATAAATCTAGACCGAAATGGAATTTCTAGACATCTCATCCTTGGGCACGACCTACCGATATGCTGTCAAAATCAAGCAGAAGCTCAAACAAAAGACGCGACAATTTCGGCTCAGGAACCCCTCATAGAAAAATACAGGAAAGGGTGGCCCCAACCCACAGAAAAAAGGACAGAGAAAATATGGATAGTATAAGGACAACCAATCCAAGATGCAAGAAAATATGGACACCGTAAAGATAAAGAAAGATACCAAGAAGTGGTGTGACTTCCATAAGATCCCTTGGAATAACACTGTTGACTGCCACTCAAAGTAGTCACTGATGGCCGAAGTGAAATCCTCTAAATCAGATGCGAGTTATGAATCTGAGTCAGAACCAGAAAGTGGAAGGCATATCATTAACGTGGAACCCAGTGCCACCGTTGCTACCACCAAGCTCCATCCTGATGAACCAAACGAGCCAAAAGAAGGAGAGCGCCTCTTCCATTCAAAGATGTGGGTAAAAGGCACCCTACTACACATCATCGTTGATAGAGTTAGCCAGAAGAAACTCATATTAGCAAAGGTTTTCAAGCGGCTGGCCCTTCCGACAATGCCTCACCCACAACCCTACGCCATTGGATGGCTCCACCAAGGAAGCGATCTCCACGTCAACCAATAGTGTTGACTGTCATATGACATCAAGCCCTTCAAAGATGAGGTATTGTGTGATGTTTCTCCTCTCGAAGTTTGTAATGTTCTTTTGGGTCAACCTTATTTATGGAAACATAATTCTGTATATGAGTCTAGGCCTTGTAGGTTTATTATTAATTTGACCAGAAAATTGCACATGATACCTGAGGCAGTCCCACCTAGTGCCATTTCCTTGATCTCTACCAAGTAATGAAAGAAGGTCATCTCTCAGAAGGGGAAGTTTGTCTTCTTCATGATTCTCTCTCAGAATGAGCGAAAGATCACAACCACATCTAGGGTCTTTGTGGCCGACCTCTCCACATAGAAAAATCAAGTAGATAAGGTCGTCGAAGAATACTCAGATATCTTATCCTCACCTATCGGGGTACCTGTGCACTATTTGTTCAAGCACCCCATTGATCTAACCCTCAACACATAGCTTCCCAATGGGCCAGTCTATCACCACTCTATGTTACAGAATGAAGATATCAAGAGACAGATCCAAGAACTACTCCACTAGGGGCACATTTGTCCCAACTCATCACCTTGCGGGAGCCCAATCATGTTGGTACAAAAGAAAGATGAAATCTAGTGACTCTGCATTGATTACCGGGTGCTGAATAAAATAACAGTCAGAAACTGATACCCAATTCCCCGAATCGATGACCTCCTTGATCAAATCACGGGAGCCGAATACTTCAGTAAGATTGATCTAAAGTCTGGCTACCATCAGGTCCTGATAGAATAAACAGATGTATGGAAGACTGCCTTCAAGTCAAAAGAAGGCCTTTTTGAATGGTTGGTCATGCCCTTTGGTTTGAAAAATGTTCCAACCACTTTCATGAGGATTATGGATGACAAATTGTGACCACTCACTGATACATTTGTAGTGGTGTATCTGGATGACATTCTCATTTACAACAATTCTTGGGCAGAACACTTGCAACATATTCAACAGGTTCTGCACACCCTGCGATAGCATAAGCTATACGCCAACTTGGAAAAATGATCCTTCGGCAAGGACATGGTCCATTACCTGGGCTACATTATTGATCAACATGGAATCCATGTGGATCCAACCAAGATGAAATTCATCCGTGATTGGCTAGCCCCAACCACACTCACTGAGCTTCGAAGCTTCTTGGGCCTTTCCAATTTCTACCGCAGGTTCATGTTGAGATTATCTCATATTGCATGGGCCCTCAGCCAAATAACCAGGGGTGATGGTAAGGAAAATTTTGCGTGGGGTCAGTCCCAACAACAATCATTCGATGATTTGAAGCAACATTTGTGCTCAACCCTAGTACTTTCACTACCATACCTACAACAACCCTTTGAGATCGAGACATATTCTTTAGAGTATGTTGTGGGTGTATTTCTCACTCAGCACAACCACCCCGTGGCCTATCATAATGATACACTATCAGATGTTGTTCGTAAGTACCCTACTTACGACAAATAAATGTACTCCATTGTGTAAGCCTGCCGCCAGTGGAGACATTGCATTCTTGGGAGGGAGACAATCATCCACACTGATCATAAGCCACTTTAGTTCATATAGAGACAAGGAAAATTAAAGAATGAATTCCATCAAAAGTGGTCCACATACTTACAACAATTCCACCTCAACATCAAGTATAAAACAAGAAGCACCAATTGTGTCATTGATTGCCTCAGTATACCTCCAGTCGCAGAACTCACCATAGTGCTAGACTCTTGTGGCCATGAGACTTCTGGATGGCCCCAACTCTATGAGATATACCCAGATTTCACCACCACCTACCAAATGTTGGGTGCAAACACAATTTTCGATAATTCCCATCTTCAGGATGGGTTGTTGTGTCGTTTGGGCCATATCTGTGTTCCATCAAGTGAAGCTGATATGGGAATCCCACTTGAGTCAAGTGGCAAGACATTTTGGCATTGAAAATATAGTGGCGATGCTACAAAAACATTTCTACTGGCCGAAACTTCGATAGGAGGTCAACAAGTATATTAGATCTTGCACTTCCTGCGCTATTGCCAAACCGACCACTAAGAAATAGGGCCTCTACACCCCTCTTCCTACTCTTGACAATCCATGGGAATCCATCTCAATGGACTACATGTCAGGCCTCACATCCACCAAGAGGGGAAATCACTATTTTTTTGTTGTTATTGATCCCTTTTCTAAGATGGCGATTCTGGTTGCCTGCAAGAAGAGCATCACAGCAGAGGCCACTACCAAGATCTTCTTTGAACAAGTCTGGATACATTTTGGCATCCCACAAATCATTTTCTTAGATCGAGATAGTTGATTTCTCAGCACATTCTGGTTGAGCCTCTGGTCACTGCTGGACACCAAGCTCACCAAATCCATGGCCTTCCACCCCCAGACAAATGGCCAAAACAAGGTCGTAAAGAAACTGATCGTGCATATCCTATGCATGTATAATTCCAATAACCCTCGCACATGGGATGAGAGCCTTCCCTATGTCCAACATAGCTACAACTGAGCCCTACATAGCTTAATCGACTATAACCCCTTTCAGGGGGGGTTGGGATTCCATCCATTGGGTCCCATAGATGTTTTACCTCCCCTTGTGGTCACCTCGATCGACTCATCTCCTGCTCCAACTGAAGCTGACAAAGGAACCCAATTCATTGAGCAGATCTATCACATCTTCCAACAATCTCATGATATCCTACGAAAGTCCAATGAAAAGTACAAGCAATGCTATGATCAACATCGGGTGCCACATAAGTTTTAGGTGGGCGACAAAGTTTGGTTTCACTTGCAGAAAGAGTACCTTACAGGACCCCATCGGAAGCTTCGCCCACTCTATTATGGGTCATACACCATCACCAAGGTTGTGGGGGATAATGCGTTTTAGCTCAACATTCCTCCTTTCCTTGGCCTGCACCCAATGTTCAACGTGGACGTCCTTCGACCTTATTTCCCACCATTATTGGACACCTCAAACGTAACATAACACCTGACACCAACATATCTCAACCCCGATTTCATACAACATGCATCCAGTGATCATATTGTGGACAAAAAGATCAAGGGCAATCGACAACAAAGGATCCATGTTTATGGAGTCGTCAAAGCAGGGCAGCTTCTGCACCAAGGCAAGTGGCTCACCTGGGGCCAAATTTAGCAGAAATGTCCTCATCTGATGGGGGAACTCAATGCAATGGAGACCATTGATTCCCAAGGAGGGAGGATTGATCCATGTGGATATCGGTTGCCACCCACCTTTTCTAGCAGGCTCAAAACAACTTTCTGGCAATTTTCATAATTTACTATTTTTAGCAGTTTTTCGGGTCCTGAACTTCCGGAGCCGTTTTGAGGCTCTAAACGATGTCTTTTTGGGTATGTTGCAGTTAGAAATTTTGATCATGAAATTTTATACAATTGTTGTATTCCTCTGATAGATATTTCCAACGGGATATCGTATGTCTAAAACAGAGATTGTATGCAAAATTTATGACCTCGGGAAGTTGATGTACTGACTTACCCAAACGGGGCTCACATGACTTTTGGCGCTTCATCTCCTAGGATTAGGTTTTTGGATGTCTAGGGTTTTTGAAAATCCTATGTATTGTAAAAGGGCCTTCAGAGCCTCATTGTAATCATCTTCTTGCAAATGAGTGTAGCTGTCACATCTCTCCTCAGAGATAAGTCGCCACCATTCCAACAAGCTCGTTTTCCGCTACATTTTATAGTTTCATCTTATTTTCTTTATTGAATAGAAAACCAGTTTTACTGTATCTCTGTTATTCTTTGTTAAGCATCTATTAATAATTTGTAGTCATTTCGTTCTGCTCATAAAATCTGGATCAACTGTTCCATTTGCAGAGAATATATGTTCCATTTGAAGATTGTCGATTGATGTTCCATTTCCAATTGTTGTTAGTTTATCGCTTGTGAATTCATTTCATTTTCGCATACGTTGTTCCTTTTATCAAATTTGAATTTGTTGATCCTTTCGTTTAATTCACATTTTTTGTTCCTTCTTAAATATTTAGTAATTCGTTGTTTCTTTCTAGTAGACTAATTAATCACTGAGAGATTGATTCATTAAGTGTTTTCACAGATTAAATTCCTATTCCTTAGATAAATGAATTCAATAAATTGATTGATGCTTTGATTAATGGTGTGTTACTGTTTAGATTACAATTATGTTGAGTGAGTTATTAGTTTCATAATTTTTAATCAATGCGTGAAGAGCTTGATTATTGTAGTAATTTAGATAGAATCAGATTTGCTTTAGCTGAATTATCTACATGATTTAAACCTCTACGACTGTTTGCATAGACTTTGTTGACATTCATGAAATAGAAGAAAAATCGTCGGTTGATAAATTAATGTCAGACTAAGGTTGTTTTTAGGACATCTTTAGATCCCAACAAGGTGGCCTATCATTTAGATTTTCCTATTCATTCTAAGTTCCATCCTATTTTTCATGTATCCTGCTTAAATAAGGTGATTGGAACTAAGTGCCAAACTCAAACCAATCTTCCTAAGTTGGATGAAGAAGGCTCCATCTAGTTGCAACCACAAGCATTCTTGGACCAATGTGAGCATCGTCTCTGTCAACATACCATCAAGGAAGTGTTAGTATAGTAGAAAGATACAACTCCAATAGATGCCACCTGGTATCCTGCTACCATTCTACAAAAATTTCCTCATCTCAAGCCTTGAGGATAAGGTTATTTTTAATGGGGAGGGAATTCTAGGGACCTAACCTCCCTAACCCCTCACGTAGGTAGAATAATATATTTTCCATGTAATAAAGGCCAATATTAATAAGGCCTAGTAATAAGGAAGAATAAGTCAAATGTAAGAATACCTAATAGAAGCTTCTTCTTCTAGAAGATCTTCCTCTAGATTGTTCTTTTTCGTAGATAGATTTATTATAAATAGGAGTCAAGGGAATGGGAACTATCTATCTTAATAATTATTGTAATAGAGTGATGCTTTGTTGGAGGTCACCCCTTCAAAGAAGCAAGTGAACATTATTTCCTATCAATAAAGGTATTATTCCGGTGTTGTAGTTTCATCTATTGTGTTGTTCCACTGTTATTCTCTACAATATTTCTGTTTCTGGCCATTATAATAGACTTGGTACCTTAAAACACCATATGGATACACATAACATATCCTCTCTTATATGGATGCCGACAAAATATTTGATTCTATCAGTTCCTCTTAAGTTTTATATTTTCATTTTAAACATTTTTAAATTCCTTAGAAGATAAGATGATTCAACATTTATTATTTTTAATGTACATATAACCATAGATGATTTTAAGGATGGAAATTTATCTCAAACTATAGAAACCTTGGTGAATCTAACTAGTCCTTAATATGAAAACCATAAAATGTTTGGCCATATTTTTGTAAAAATATTCAAAATTTTAAGGATTTTATATAGTTTTTATAAAATTCAGGCAGGCAAAAAAAATTATTCCATAAAATTTGGGCGAATCATTTTTAGAAAAAATGGAAATTGGAAAATCATTTTTCGGAAAAAAAATATGGAAGAATAGTCCATGAGTGATATATGCCCCCTAAAATTTTCTATGCATATAACCCATCAAAATGTTACATTTGAATTTACAAATTATGTTTGTTATTACTTTATATTGAAACTACAACTTATCTATTTGGTGGTTCTTTAACTTTTAACATGGTAAACAATGACAAAGGAAATATTTTACTAAGAATTTGTTTTTTGAGGTGTGCATCTAATTTACTCTTGGCAATTAAAGTACAACTAGTTTTTCACCTTTTCATGAATGAAGGTTGAATGAATATATACCATTCAACATTCAAGTTGAAACTAGAAATAATATTTCAAATTTAATCACTTAATGCAACAAATTTTAAACAACTTAGACACTTTACCATAAATTTAAATTAGTAGATAATGTTAATAAACTTTACTTGAACCAAAAAAAACTACACTGCGCTCCTAGGGTTTGAGCCTTGATGCACTGCACACCTCAGTGTCCTGGAACCACCATATCTCCTCTGTTCATGCCTAGTGCTCCTACCTTGCCACATTCCTTGACAAAGTAAAATGACTGAAGACAAAGGGGTGAAATACCCCTCTTATCAGAATGCAGTCGTGCACAAGACGAAAATCTCTAGGATGCGTCGACAACCATTTGAACCACCATCGCATCTACGAGACCAAATCCTACATGAACAGACTGGACGAGACATAGGTACAAGCATGGATGCAGAATCATCGCATCCAAAAGCTTCTCGAATCTGGGTACCAAGAAAGTGCATCCAATAGATACCAACAATGCCAAAATATATCAGAAAATCAACGAGGGTAGGCGAGCATACCTAGTTCATGAGGGATCACACACTCATTGGAAAATTTCTTGGACTTTGGCCCTCAGAAAGGGACCTAGCATGATGGATCAAAACCCGGTGGACTTTGAAAAGAGACTATGAGCTCCAACTAAGCTCCAAATGGTTTTTCACACTGATATTCTACAATTTGGAAGACAAGGACCACATATTTGAAATCGGACCATACTTCTACAACTCAGCAGGACTGTACTTATGCTTCTGGATGGACCACTTTAGCCCTGAAAAAGAAAAAATTTCCTATGCCTAGTATGGATTCAACTCTACTCCCTACCTCAAGAGTTCTGTCTAGAAGAGATTCTAGTGGGCATCGACAACACTCTTGGCAGGCATGTCAAGTCCTCAGAAGCCACCAAGCAAAGGAAATACACATCTTATTCAAGAATCTGTGTCTAGATGGACATATCAAAAGCCTTACTAGGTTTAGTCACACTGGAATACCAGGATGAGGAATGGGCTCAAACCATAGACTATGAACACCTACCATTTCACAGCAGGAAATGTCATGAACATGGGCACCTTTTTAGGATATTCCCCCTTAATGTTCCATCCAAACCAGAAACTGAGGATAAAATGATAGATGGGTTCACATAGGTCCAGAATCGCAAAAAGAAAACATATAAGAAACCCCATGAAGGAGGGGGGGAGACAAAATTCCAACACCAACTCCTTTGATGCCCTCAATCATCTTCCAGAGGAAGAAGAGATAGAAAACCCCATCTACCAGCAGATAGGGGAAACAACAAAAGTAAGGAAAAGAAGCAACAACAACCACACACATAACAGAGAATCACTCCAGAATATTCAGCCCCCTTGAACCTAGGAAAGATCCCAACAATGGAAAAGGATACGGTAATGGAGTTGAATGAGAAGGAGTTGGAAGACATAGATCTAGATAAGCTAGAAGAATCACTCAACAAAAAGGATCTCCAAACCATCCCAGATGATCAACTCAGAAAATTCCACAAGGTCTTCCTAGACTCCACAACTAGAGCCACTTCCAGGCTAGGCATAGGTGTTGATACAAACACGGATCCCAAAAAACTCCCCAAGGAAAATAAAATATGAGGATGAAAATACATTCAACAACTGATAAAGGAGGTAAGTAATTACATGATAAACTCTGGACAAATCCAACGTCTCTCAGAAATTTCCTTCTCTCACCCCCCAAATGTTAATGATGAAAATCATCACGTGGAATATTAGAGGCTTAAATGGAAGATCCAAGAAAAGGATTCTTTGAAACTATATAAAATATGAAGACCCATACATTCTACTGCTACAAGAAACAAAATGTACAGGAAAAATAGCGGAGGACATATTCAAAATATGTTGGAGACAAAGAAACTATTATCATCTGGACTCGAAAGGAGTAGCAGGAGGACTCACCATTCTTTGGAATCCAACCACAATGATAATGGACCAAGCACTCTCTATGACAACCACTATAATTTCTCACTACCGAGCAATAGTATCTGACAAAGATAGAATTATCACCAATGCTTACGACCCTCAATGATCCAGAATCGGATCCAGAAGCCTGACAGGGCTTAAAAATGCTCAAAACTTAAAGTGCTCGGAATCCGACGAAACCAATGCCATCACGTTCGTCTCGTCTTCCTAATTCCAACGGTGTATTTACTTCGTCAAACAGGCTCCGTATGCGGAAGATATCGCGTTCTGTCCGAAAAGCCAAACAGGCAAAAAAAAGGGGATGACTGTACAGTCTGTACAGTACCATGTGGCATGCTGACTGTACAGGCTATACGGTCTGTACATATGACGTGTCAGCTCTAGGAGGTGACACGTGGCAGGCTGATTTGCCATACGGGCAGATATTTGGGCCAATCCATGGGTGACACGTGTCACCACTTTAAGGGTGACACGTGGCACGAGATGACATCAGCAGGTACGGTGGCAGACACGTGGCAGGCTAACAAGGCAGCATGACATTTGACACATGGAAGGTGACATAGACCAGTCAACAATCGACACTTGGCAATTTGCAGTTGGTTGTTGAGGTGCCACGTGACCCAGTCATGGGCTGCCACGTGGCACCCCGTGGTTGGTTTGTAGGTTTTGGTAAAATTATGTGGTTTCTCCATGGGTCGAACCCACGACCTATTCACCGGGAAACGTACTGGAAGGACAAGGCTAACCACCTGTCCCACGGGTAGTGCTTATTCTATATGCGGCATAAAATGTATTTGAATTCGGTCAAAATTTCAAACGACGGGGAAAAGGGCCGGGGCTTAGCCCCGGCCCACGGTTCTACATTCAGGACCATGACCATACGCAAAGGCTTACCAAATAACCACAACATGGGGTGTATGCAATAGGGACTGGCCCTCAGTTCTTGGGTGGTCGCATACGACCCGGGACCATAACCCAAACTGGGCACGGTTAAACAGTTAGCCCGCGGATTTATGTAGAGCCCACGACCAGGAGTCAACAGAGAGAGGGCCAACGCATGGGCGCGTGGCCACATGGCCGACCCATATGACCCAGACCATGCGAGTTTGGGGGGTTGCACCTACATTTTATAATAAAATGTTTTTTTGCCAATTTTTTTGGATTTTTAAAAGATATTATGCCTATTTTTAATTGATTTTCTCCATTTTTGGGAGATATTGGGCATTTTTGGAGCCCAAATTTTGGGAGGAAGTTGGAGATGGATAACCAAATTCAGATTATATAAACCAGGCCTGTTTGAGGCCATTGGGAGTCAGTCAGAGCAGAGTTATGCTGAATATAAGCCAAGCCAAATCCATTTTTATGCAGGGAAGCTATTGAGGAGCAGATGCTGTCGAGCCATTTCTAGGAGCTCCGGACGTCCGTTTTGTGTGCCATTTTCTTTGCAGGGTTATAGAGATCTGGAAGAACATGACCAGATCAGTCTTGTATCCAATTGGAACTGCAACGATGTACTTTTGATCTTTTGAACAAAAATAAAGAAGCCTCCCCCACAGAGACAAAGGCCCGGAGACGTAGGCAAAGTTGTGTCGAACTCCGTTATCAATCTGCATGTTATGGTTTACTGTCTATTATTTCATTTCAGATATGAATATGTGTATATGGTTTTCATAATTCCTCTTATTTCCTCATTCTTTCACTAATTTTCTCAAATGGTTAATTAACACATGCAAAATTAAAACTCAATCATAGTCATTAAAAGATCCTATAGATCAGGTGGTATCAGAGCTAGTTGACGTTTGGATTTGAGTTTTGCATGTTAACCAGGGAGAAGCTACAACATGGTGAAGGCGAGATTGTTGTAGAGAATCCATTAATTGGATTGATAAAGAGAGCTTCTCACAGCGAGAAGATAGCATCGAAAGAAGGGATTTCTCAAGATGAGAAAGAATTCCGGAAAACATTCCTTGCTATGTTGGAGATGGTGAAAGTTTTGTACAAGGATTACCTGGAATGAAAAAGACCAGTTGTGGGTGAATCTTCAAAGGGAAAAAGTGAAGAGGAAGAGGACCATCCTCAGATTCCTCCTTCACCTCCATCAACACCTCCTTCTTCTCCTTCTACTTCAAGTTCAAGTTCTAAATCTAATGGAAAGAAAAATGTTCATAAGAATAAACATGAAATGCCATTGTTAAAACTTGATGTAAAATTTGAGTTGCCCATATATGATGGTGAAGCAAATGCAGAAAAACTTGACAACTGGATCAGGCAGATGGAGGTATACTGCAGTGTGCAATAGATCAAGGATGAGGCCACACAAATCAAGTTGGCATCTTTGAGACTTGTAGGTACAGCTCTCATCTAGTGGCAAAGCAAGCTACAAAAGGGAACACAACATGTGGGTAATGTATTTCCATCATGGAAGAGTTTCATTTCTGCACTTAGGAAACAATTCTATCCTTTGGGTTATAAGGAAAAAGCATTAATTGAATGGCAATCTTTAAAACTAAGAAAAGGACAAATAGTGCAAGAATACACTGATGGATTTCGAAAAATGGCATTAATGTTAGATATCCCTTTGCAAACACAAGAAACTCTTATGAAGTATATAGGAGGTTTACCTGTGCATATTAGAAACACTGTTTTCATGTTTGGACCCACTAACCTTGATGAGGTTTATGTTCAATCTACATATATTGAAGCAGGGAAAGCAGGTGTGTCAGGGGAATCATCCTCTTCAAAGAAAGAGGACAAGAGGAAAAGGCATGGCAAGAATGCAAATGCGGTGACAAGGAAGGAAGGAAATCCCTCTTGCAAGCATTGCAAGAAAGAGGGACATGATGAGGACAAATGTTGGCAGTTGCATCCCAAGAAGAGGCCAAAGTGGTTCAAAGAAAAGAAGGGAGCGCAAACAGTGGCAACGACATCAAAACCCACAGACTTGGGATCAGATTCAGGTGATGAGTCAAAGATCTCATTGGTTGGTATGACAGGTAAATTTGGTGAAGACATTGATTGTAGAAGAAAATTGTTTCATATAAGGGTAATCATACGACACACTAAGATAGACACATTAATCGACAGTGTATCTCAATCTAATCTAATCTCAGAAGAATTGGTTAAGCAATTGGGATTAAAAACACAACTACATCATAAGCCTTACACACTTAAATGGATAAGCAATCATCATCAGATGCACATAACAAAGCAGTGCACAATCAAATTTGCAATTTCATCTAAGTATGTGGACGAAGTAACATGTGATGTAGTGTCGTTAAGAGAATGTGGAATGGTCTTAGGTAGTCCATACTTATATGATCGTAAGGCAATATTCTACAGGACAAAGAATCAATATCAATTCACTAAAGTAGGTCAAGATTGTGTGGTTCATGCTCATCATGTTAAATCAAATAAAACGCTTCAAACAATGGAACAATTAAAGAAGGTAGTGAAAGCAAGCAACAAACCAGTAATTGTTTCAAATGAAGTAATTGATCTTAAGCAAGAACAAGACATGATTGTTGAATGGAAAATCAATCACAAGTTACTTCAAGATAAGCTCATGTCGTGCAGATACCTCAAGTATATCAGCTCATTTTCAGTCGTCTTCTTGATACTATCATTAGTAATGTTTTCTACATGGATGATAGTGGCTTTAGTAAGATGTAACAGGGTTCAAATGGCTAATAATATACTGTCAGTTGTCATGATTGTGTTACATTTGATCTTGATGAGACAGGTGCACAGGACAGAGTTCAGAGACAGAGAGCAATCCGGGTGGCCTATCCTGAGTTGTTGACTGGTCAGTAACCTTTTAGGGACCAAAAGGTCTTTTTGTGGGGAGGTGTGATCCAGAATCGGATCCAGAAGCCTGACAGGGATTAAAAATGCTCAAAAATGAAAGTGCTCGGAATCCGACGAAACCAGCGCCATCGCGTCCGTCTCGTCTTCCTGATTCCAGTGGTATATTTACTTCGTCAAACAGGCTCCGTATGCGGAAGATATCGCGTTCTGTCCGAAAATCCAAACTGGCAAAAAAAAGGGGATGACTGTATAGTCCGTACAGTCCATATAGTGCCACGTGGTATGCTGACTGTACAGGCCGTATGGTCCATACATATGACATGGAATCTCCAGGAGGTGACACATGGCAGGCTGATTTGGCGTACAGGCAGACAGTTGGGCAATCCATGGGTGACACGTGTCACCACTGTAAGGGTGACACGTGGCACGGGATGACATCAGTAGGTACGGTGGCAGACATGTGGCAGGATGACAGGGCAGTATGGAATTTGACGCATGGAAGGTGACATGGAATAGTCGGCAATTGACACTTGCTAATTTAAGATTGGTTGTTGAAGTGCCACGTGGCCCAGTCATGGGCTGCCACATGGCACCCCGTGGTTGGTTCGTAGGTTTTGGTAAAATTATGTGGTTTCGTCGTGGGTCAAACCCGCAACCTATTCATCAGGCAACAGACTGGGAGGATAGGGCTAACTACCCGATCCACGGGTAGTTCTTATTCTATATGCGGCATAAAATGTATTTGAATTCGGTCAAAGTTTCAAACGGTGGGGAAAAGGGTCGGGGCTTAGCCCCAGCCCACGGTTCTACATTCAGGACCACAACCATACGTGGAGGCTTACCACATAACCACAACATGGGGTGTATGTGATAGGGACTAGCCCTCAGTTCTCGGGAGGTCGCATACGACCCGGGACCATAACCCAAACAGGGCGTGGTTAAACAGTTAGCCCACAGATTTATGCAGAGCCCACGACCAGTAGCCAGCAGAGAGAGGGCCAACGCATGGGCGCGTGGCCACATGGATGAACCAAATGACCCAGAGCGTGTGAGTTTGGGGGGATGTGCCTACATTTTATAACAAAATGGGTTTTTGCCAAAGTTTTTGGATTTTTAAAAGATATTATGCCTATTTTTAATTGATTTTCTCCATTTTTGGGAGATATTGGGCATTTTTGGAGCCCAAATTTTGGGAGGAAGTTGGAGATGGATAACCAAATTCAGATCTATATAAAAAATGCCTAGTTGAGGCCATTGGGAGTCAGTCAGAGTAGAGTTATGCTGAAGAGAAGCCAAGCCAAAGCCATTTTTATGCAGGGAAGCTATTGAGGAGCAGATGTTGTCGGGCCATTTCTGGGAGCTCTGGACGTCTGTTTTGCGTGCCATTTTATTTGTAGGGTTCTAGAGATCTGGAATAACATGACCAGATCAGTCTAGCCAATTGGAACTGCAATGATGTACTTTTGATCTTTTGAACAGAAATAAAGAAGCCTCCCCCATAGAGACAAAGGCCCGGAGATGTAGGCAAAGTTGTGCCGAACTCCGTTATCAATCTGTGTGTTATGGTTTGTTGTCTATTATTTCATTTCAGATCTACATATGTGTTAATGGATGTCATAATTCCTCTTCTTTCCTCATTCTTTCACTAAGTTTCTCAAATGGTTAATTAACACATGCAAAATTAAAACTCAATCATAGTCATTAAAAGATCCTACGGATCACTCAAAGAAGCCAAGAAAAATAACTTTTCCTCAGAAGCATGTCCTATCTGGGATCACTTGTTGGGAAAAAACACTAGATAATTGGAGGAGACTTGAACATCATCCTCACTCTTGAGGAAAAAATAGGAGGGAAGAAGCACATAGAGTAGGACAGCTAAAAAATCTATGAACTCATAGACAACCTCAAATTGGTCGACATTGAAATAGGAAATGGCACCTTCACTTGGTCCAACAAGAGATCATTCCCCCAAAAAATTGCAAGAAGATTGGATTGTTTCCTTATCTTGGAAACCCTTCTTCTAGAAGGATCAATGGTTTAAGCCAACATTCTCCCAAAAGAAGGATCAAACCATTGGCCAGTGCAGCTATGGATAGACACGCTAGCCACTCCAAAGCTCAAACCCTTCAGGTTCAAATATTTTTGGTTATCCCACCCAGATTTTTAGTAGTTATCCCAACTATGATGGGAAAATGCAGAGATCCATCATGGCACTAGAATGTATAGATTCCAAAAAAGGATAAAAAACTTCAAGCACTAGTTACGCCAATGGAACAAAGAAGCATTTGGAAACATCTTTCATGATAAAAAATCTCTAGAACAAAAACTTGAAGAAATCCATAAGAGGAATATCCAAAAAGGTCATATATATGTCCAATAACAATAAGAAGATGATACCCTCAAAAGGCAGTTGGAAGAAAGATACAAGTAGAAGGAAATATTATGGAAGCAAAAATCTCGCGTTCAATGGATCAAAGAGGGAGATAAAAATTCCAAATTCTTCCACAGATCCATGATCCACAAACGCTTCATCAACTACATTATAAAGATGGAATAAAACCAAGGTAATACCATCCTAACCCATGGGGAAATATCAAATGAGTTGCAAGACTACTAAAAATATCTACTCTCAGAGCCCCTCACAGATAGGACTCCAACAATTGACAGGTTCACTCGGAACATCCTAGCCTTAATCTTCCCAGAATATAGTGCGGCCCTAATGCGACCCATATCACAAGCTAAAGTAGATCAAGTAGTGCAAGATCTCCCCAAGGGAAAATATCCAAGCCCATATGGTTTCACCACCGATTTCTTCCACTATTGTTGGCCTATGCTACGTGACGAAGTATGGCTAGTCGTCGAGGAATCCAAGATTTTCGGCAAAGTCTTTCCAGTGCTAAATTCCACATTCCTTACTCTCATACTGAAGGAAGAAATATTCACCAATCTGATTAACTTTAGACCAATAGCTCTTTGCAATGCAATCTACAAAATAATTTCCAAAGTCATATCTTTGAGGCTAAAACCCATTCTCCCTTTCATCATTTCCAAAGAACAATCTGGATATGTAGAAGGCGAGCAAATAATGGACAACATTATTATGGTCCACGAAATCATCCACTCGCTCAAAATCACTCGCACCCTACATATGTTACTCAAACTAGACCTCTCAAAATATTTTGGTAAACTAAGATGGAAATACATGAAATCCCTTCTGGAAGCTTTTGGCTTCAGCAAAGATTGGATCTTCTGGATATTGGACGTCACCTCCTCAACCTTCCTCTCAATCCTGGTCAACAGTGTTCCCTCCCGACCGTTCAAGCTGACCCAAGGAATTAGACAGGGAGACCCACTATCCCCCTTCCTTTTTGTTATAATAGCTTCAGGCCTTGGCTGCTACATCAAAGCATCCATCCATAATGTCTCACTTCAAAGCCTTAATCTTCATGGCCTCGAACCAACAACCTTGCACAGTCAATTTGTTAATGAGACCATGCTCCTAAACACCCCCATTTCCCAAGAAGTTGGTAAGCTAATATCTATTCTCAATGAATTCAGTGAAGCCTCGGGAACCTCCTTCAACCTAGACAAATCTCAACTCTTCTTCTTCAACACACCTGTAGCTATCCAAAAACATATCTCACATCTGCTAAATATTCCAATTTTATTCCTATCTTATCAATACTTGGGAATCCCACTCTCAGATTCACCACTTGCAATATTTCTTGGGATTCCCTTATGCTCTCAATCTCCAACTGCCTAAGCAACTGGACTTTCCGTTCCCTCAACCTTCCAGCTAGACTCACTCTTTTAAAATCTGTGCTTCAAGCCAAACCAACTTATCTTTTCTCGGCCCTTGTTGCTCCCCAATCTGTCATAAAATGAATAAGAAACCTTTAAAGGAACTTCCTTTGGCATGGTCACGATCCCAACAAAAAGTGGGCTCTAGTCAGTTGGGATACAATTTGCAAGCCCAAATCAATGGGATGTGTGGGCCTAAGGGGTCCAGGCAAACTAAACAATACAGTGGGTGCAAAAACTTGGTGGCGATGGCTCAAATCCCCAACATAGATCTAGGCCCAACTCTGGAAATGAAAATATTCCCTAAATACTCTGCAATATCACCTCATTCGGATGCGGGACAATATACATGGATCCAACATTTGGAATTTTGCATGGAAAAATCGCCCGCTAATACAAGAACATAACTGTTGGGAAATCCAAAATGGTCAGAGTGCACTTTTCTAGACAGACTCCTGATAGCAGATGCCCCCTTTGCAGAATGAGAATAATCTAAGATCCTATATGGAACACATTCATAATCGCCCCTCCCTCAAAGTGGCATATCTTTGGTTGAATATATCCATCATCCCCCCTGGCGTAGATGGAAAGAGATAGTTCAGAATCTCCATGTGGCAGCAGATTATGACTTACAACATTGGAAAGAAATGATCCAACGAAGGAAAATATGGATTAGCATAGACGCATACATCCTTCGATGGGGGTACACTGCCAATGGAAATTTTTTACTCAAAGAAGGCTACATCTTGTAGGAAAACTTCCAAAACAATAAAAAATAGCATATATGGACAACAATCTGGAGATCCAAACTCTGGCCAAAAGTTTCCACCTTTCTCTGGATAATGGTTCAAAACAAAATACTAACATGGGACAACCTTAGGAGAAGAGGCTTCATAGGACCCTCAATCTCCCACTTGTGTCAGCATCAAGAAGAAACCATGGAACACCTCCTTAATAACTGCCCTTACAATGATCTAATCTAGAACCAGGCTACCCAGAGCATGAGAAGGACCAATCGGGAAAGAAATAACATCATTAACATTATCAAAGACTGGGGATATGGCTCCTACAAAACTCCCATGTTAAATAGAATATGTCGCCTCCTCCCTGGCTTCATATTCTGGCAACTATGGAAAGAGATAAATAGAAGAATATTCCATTCGTAGGCCTCCCCTCTGGTCCTTTGGACCAACACACATAATAATATTCTGGAAACTCTACAACTTCACCCTTGGTCCCATAAATATTTCCCCTCAGACCCCTCTGAAACCTCAGTTCTAAGCTCTTGGGATCTCTCCCTGACCCCCACTCTCTCTCCCCTTAACCCAACCCCAAAATCCTCATCTCCCAACCCCTCCTCCTGGCTTCGTCCTCCCCCGGGATTCTATAAAATCAACTTTGATGGTGCCTCCAAAAGAAATCTTGGTCTCTCTAGGTATGGAGCTATTATTTGGGACAATTCTAGCTAAATAGAATACCTAATGGCAGAGAATCTAGGACATGACACAAATAACCCGACAGAAATATAGGGACTAACCAAAGGTATCCAAATGGCTTTAGATCACAACCTTACTTGTCTAATAATAGAAGTGGATTCTAGACTAATCATCAATTTCTCCACAAAAATAATTACAGGAAGGGACCCGGAGAAAATCACCCCTAGCTGGCGCTTCCTTGGGCCCCATAACAACCTGGAATCTCTTCTTAGGCCCACCCTTACTCTAATTAGCTCACACATAAGATGTAATTCCAACAAGGTGGCAGAAAATCTAGCAAATGTGCGAGTAAACACAAAATAAGACATCTACATTGACTCAAGACAGTCCCAGATCTCACAGCTATTTCTTCAATGTAGGGATCTGCCTCTCTAGGATTACCCCCTCCCGGATGGGGTGACAGGTGGAATGCAAAGGGATTGAGGTGGATTTATTTCATGAAGGGAGCTATTAATCCCTTCCGCCAACCTCCCTTACCTCCAGTATGAATGACCTACACTCATCATCGATTAATGGTAGTGAGCTTGGCACTCCAAGGAAACTTAATGAAACCTTGCATGAACCAGGTTGGGTGTACCAAGAAAGGTACCTACACTAGTCTTACAATCACCTCGACCTTCATGGCTCCCACCCATGTCAATTCTCTAGGCACTATGAAGGCATGTGATTTGAATCGTTCTCTCATTCCTTCCGTGCCTTGTGCCCAACTTCTCCTCAAATTTCTCTTTGCTTGGCGCTCGACAGTTCCCTGGCTCTCCCATATCATTTTCTCCTTGTGCTTGATTGTTTGGCATCCCATGTTCACTCCTCCATTGCTCATCCAACCCAATATTCACCTGAATCCTCACACCATTCCCAGAGAGGGGCAAGTCCAGAAGGGGTCTTCTATACTACAACGTGCTTACCAGACGTAATAGACTCCCCACCTCTCAGCTAGCCCTCATAATTACCAATTGTCTCGACCGACGCCATAATCGAACTTAACAACCCCAGTCTTCCACCCCCACTCCCACCAATGACCCTGACAACTACTCAATCAAGGAGTAATTTCTCCCTCCCAGTAATTTTTCCCATCCTCCGAACCATTTTTATGGCACTGGAGAATGCATGGTGGAGGAAACAATTCCTCCCAACTGGCAAGTGGCTACACCAATGAAAAAAATGGAGGCAGTGGATGTAGACTTGGATGCAGTGGATGCATATATGATGGAGGAGCCTCCTCCGCCCACCCCAATTAAACTTCCATATGAGCACCTTCATCTCATCTTCGAGTTGTGATAGAAAATGGATGACCAGACATACATTTAGGAACTCCTGGGATGACGTCTAGACCTCCTGTTTGACGTGATGATGACTTCTCCTGTAAGAAAACAGTGTTGAACTTGCGGACATAAATTTTTCCCAGCCTACAATGCCCATGGTCGGTTGAGCCTAATCTCTCACTTGGAATAGCTCCCCCTTGTTACTGTTTTTATTTTAGTTTAGTCAATTATGGAGAGAATTGAAATTCTCTAGCAATCATTGTAAGACAGTCGGCCATGGCCACTGCTCAATCGATCACTATGATCTTTTTTGTCAGACATAAATTCTTACTGTCATGTCCAAATAGTTACAATTGCACTTGAATTTTGATAGCCACTTGCCCTGGTTTCCCAGTTGTGACATGAAAGGTGACAGACTCCTAATTTTTTAATGACATGTATATATGTGAATATCAATATATAGTTCCCTTTTATTTACAAAAAGAAAATAAACTTTACTTGAACCACATAAAAACTTTATCACAAATTCAAGAGTGTGTAATTTTATCATAAGATGATTTATATTTAAAACCTTATAAAACATCAATATTTCAATTTTATTTATATCTATGATGAATTTGTTTGTTATTTAAAATTTACTATCAAGACAAAATGGTACTATTCTTTTCAAAGATGGCGATTGTTTTGAGAAGTTCCCACTCAAGGAGAAATTTTATGAATGATAAATTTTTATTATCAAATTTCAAATATGATGATGATGATGATGATGGTTAAAGTTCACTGATACTAAGATTGGTCTTTCAGACCTCAAGAAAGGTAAGAGATTACTTGGACTTTTTGATAATGTTATTTCAATGCTCGAAAATCTTTAGGATAAACATTCCAATATCATTGTAGTTTTGATGACTTAGAAGGTTAGGAAGGTCGATATTGTGAAAAATATTTTGAAATTGAGATCTAGTTTGGGTATGTACACGAGGCACTCTAGAAGAAAGTGTTTTTCATCTTCAACCCTTCGAGTGTCATAAAGGTGGCATATTCTTTCATGCCATGGTGTTTTGGGAATTGTCTAATGCCTATTTTCACTATGAAGTTGATGCGAATTAGTTGTTATTTTAGAAATATTGATTCTCTTCGTTACGCTAGTCAAAACAAAAAAATAATTTTGATCTTCAAGATTAGCGTTAACCGCCTCCTTATAGTATCTTAAATTTTTGTATCCTCTAATTCTTTATCGCACCAAATAATCTCCTTAAATTTAGCTTTAATGGTATTTTTTAAATAAATTATTCCTTTATTCCACAATGATTTAACAAAGACTTGGTATCATTGTGCCATCCCCTCTTCACTAGCTGGTGATTTTTGCTAGATTCTGAAGCAATTTTTGGCAGTCGTGTGTCATCCATGTTGTTTATATTTTTATTGTACATTAAGTACCTAATCATAGTTGTGATATCAATGGAAGAAAGGCTCGCTTATATGAGGATAGGATAAGGTCTATTGACTTTAATTCAAATACTATAAGTGATAAAGTTATTTTGGATTTGCTCTATGTTTCTCCAATATTCTTGAGTGATACTGCATCCCCAATCTTCACATCCATAAAAGATAGCATGAGTGACAAGTGTTACACATCAAAATTACTCACTTCAATGATGACCTATTTTCGTCATTACAAGTGTCCCAAGTGTCTCTTTTTAGCCATAAGTGTCATAGACATCATACAATCATCTTTCCCATGTCGTGTCTCGAATGAAATCACAAGGACACTTGAGACACCCTCAAAGACTGGTTTAAGAAGGAGAAATCATCTGATGAGGAGTACAAAGCATTTTCCATGGAAAAGACCACTTAAAAATGATTTTTGAATGGAAACACTCCCCTACCCACTGTCAGAGAGTGCCAACGCTCCCTACCCCTCTTTGGGGGAGCGTTGCAAGACTCGGGACACCATTATGGGGGAGAGTTGGGATTTTTTGAAGGAATTTTGGGCAGTGCTCCACTGCCCATTTTCAGGGAGTGCCAGCGCTCTGTACCCTCCTTTGGGGGAGCATTGCAATGCTTTGTGCACCCTTTTGGGAGAGCATTGGCATGTTTCAATAGATTTGGGTTGTTGAGAAAAATCAGGGATAAATCCCCCTCATTTCTGGAGTTGGTTGGATTCGAGTCTGAGGTCAAGGCTACATCTTAGGGAGGATCCACAACTGATGGAGAAATATCCTCAACCTATCCCAAGAATCTCTAAGGTGGTTGGGTCTCTCCAAGATTATATAAGGAAGCCTTCTCATGGTAAAAGAAGATGGAGTTTAGAGGCATCAAAATTATGATCTCATAAGGGAGATTTATCAGTGAAAGCTACAGTCATTTTGATCGTGGAACTTTTGAGCAAGGGTCTGGAAAAAGAGATCTTGGTGAAGTTGCTGCATCTACATCATGATTGTAATCACTTTTCTTTGTTTTCATTAATATACATATGTGCTTGGCCTGTTTCTTTCAAGGTTGTGTTTATTCTACATGAACATGTCTCTATTAGATAGATCTGGTTTCAAGATAATCTTAGTAGAATAGGAAGCGTGGTCTGTCTCTGTTTGTTTTGCATTACTTGTCAAGGAGCTTGGGGATCAAAGATCAACTCGAATTGTGCGAGGATGAACATTGTTAAAAGGGTACACCTTTCTTCCTCTTATCTATACATTATTTTAGCTATTTTTAAAAGTATTTCAGTGACCAACGTTAGCACCCTTTCTGTCTTGGTCTTAGGAGTCTAGAGCACAAGAGGGAATCCACTTGTCCGCAGGAAGATTCTCATGTAATAGAAATTGGTGAATCCACTGGGGAAGGAATCCTATTATATTTCCTTGGTTTGTCCCTGCCATTTTTACCACCTTTCAGATCACTTTTACTGTTTTTTCATCATCCATTAGCCTTCTCCCACCTTCACTAGCAATTTCACCAATTGTTGTGCATTTTGGGTGAGTTTTTTTTCTTTTTTTGACTGTTTTTTGAATTTTTGGGTGGCTCAACGCCCCCATGTAGGCCATACCGGAGCACCAAACATCCCCTACAGTGTCTTTGGGAGAATTTCAACACTCTTTTCACCCTTTTGGGGGAGCCCTAGTCTCTTTTTTGAGAGTTTTTGTCTTCTTCTGCTCAATCTTTTGCAACCTTTTTTGTAGAGATCTTTACCCAGAGTCTATGACTGGTTTGTGAAGTTGTTTGGATTGGTTTTTGATGGTTTTTGATGGAATTTTATGCTTATCACTCCCTATTGTCTTTATTGGATCTTGAAACCTTTTTCAGAAATGTGAAATTGCCTTTTCTAGCTATTTTTTTGACAAGACAGTTTTGAGTGATTTCTCTTTCTCCCTATCATTTCTTGGATTCTTCTATACATTTTATTGTATTTATTGAATGATTTATTGGTTGTAGAATCCTTGATGGTGTTATTTATTTTTATAACAAGTCTCTACTTGTTTTCTTTCATACCTCACTGCCTTGAGTGCATGCTTTCTTTGTAGCCCTTTTTCTTCGTGTCGTTTGCATCTGCGTAGGACTCTTTCTCCCGATTGAAAGTAGTGGAGCATGGAAGGTTTTGTATTTAATTTATGTATACATAATAATCAAAAAAATAATATAAAATCATTCTTTCTTTTGGGTAGTGAAACTATCTTGCATTTGAAGTAGCGAAATTGCATGTTTTTTGGCATTTAGGGACATTGTGCATCTGGAATGATGAATGTTTCTCCTTCTCGTAGCCTAGCTCTCATCGAAATGAAAAGATTGCATATTCATCTCTTTGCATAACTTTCAAGTCGATCAAAACACCATATTGTCCATGCCATTTTCCTTTTGAGTAACAACAACCTTAAAAATCAATTGCTAAACTAAAATTGATTAGACATTTTTACATTTTCTAGTAGCAAACCTACATCAGATTAGTTGTATGGATTTATAATAGGTGTGAAAGATAAATTTCAAAAGCTTCAAACAAACATAGGATCTTATGTTAGGGAGCGATGAAATCCAATTGCTACATTTTGTCCTGGGAAGCCCTTCTCACACAAGGGTCAAAACTGAGGTCGCATTGAGACTAGCAGAATTACTCACCCTGCTTTGTTGGTATTGGTGTAGAGATTGTGTGTATTATGGGGGTCACTTGAAGGTATACCCACAATGATGAGTGGAAGCCTTTCAAGTTGATTTCAAGCCAGATACCTTTCCCTTGCACGTGGATCGAACTATCGATTGTTTCCCCAGACATTATTGTTGTAGTTGGTAAACTTAGTGGCCTATCTCTTTAGGGTCTTTACACAAGGTGACTGTGGATGGGAAAGTCTTCATGGTACCTGGAATCAACTTTGGCCAAACTCACTCGGGTTCCTTGGAGGGTATACCCACGTTTATATGTGGGAGCTTGCACCAGGGTGTAAGTCCGTTAAGCAGGTCGTCAACATAACTTTTCCACCCACTCTATCTCAGCCCCTTCTTACTTTGTTCCCACAACGTTGGATTTCATCACCAACTAGTGTGCTCATTGTGAGAAGGTTTTGTTTTCTTGCTTGCTTACTAGATTTGTAGCTTGTGTTGTTTGTTCTCCCTAGTAGAATCTAGGTTGGATCTTTATTTTTTATGGTGTCAGTTCCATTGTCCACATTAACACCTTTCTGTCTTGGTTATAGGGGTATAGTATCCAAGAGGAAATCCACTTGTCCGCAGGGGGATTTTCTTATAAAAAAAATTGGCGACCATATAGGAGACCATGTCTCCAACCTTTGATGACCATGTTTCTTTTGATAGATCTATTATGAAACTAATCATTGTAGAGTAGGAAGTATGTTTTGTTGTTGTTGCTCATTATATTGCAGGACCTTCTGAAGAACTTGGAGATCAAGAACAACCTAGATCGAGCAAGGACAAAAGTCGGTAAAGTTATTTGCCTTTCTTTCTTCTTCTTCCTTGAATAGTTTAGCTGCATGAAAAGGAATTTCAGTGTCCACATTAGCACCTTTATGTCTTGGTTATAGGGGTCTAGTATCCAAGAGGAAATCCACTTGTCCGTAGGGGGATTTTCCTGTAACAGAAATTGGCAACCATACTGGGGACCATGTCTCCAACCTTTGATGACCATTCTCAAGTTATTCCACTAGATTTTCAAGTTAGGTGCAGAGTACCAACCATCCATGGGTATCCCTACCTTTGGAAATTACGTTGGTAATTTACAAGCATAAGGTATTTACCTTTCTTTCTTATTCTTCCTTGAATAGTTTAGCTTCATGAAAAGGAATGCCAGTGTCCACATTAGCACCTTTTTGTCTTGGTTATAGGGGTCTAGTATCCAAGAGGAAATCCACTTTTCCGTAGGGGTATTTTCCTGTAACAGAAATTGGCAACCATACTGGGGACCATGTCTCCAGCCTTTGATGACCATGGTTTTTTTGATAGATATATTATGAATCTAATCATTGTAGAGTAGGAAGCATGTTTCGTTGTTGTTTCTCATTGTATTGCAGGACCTTCTGAAGAACTTGGAGATCAAGATCATCCTGGATCGAGCAAGGTAAAATGTCGGTAAAGGTATTTACCTTTCTTTCTTCTTCTTCCTTGAATATTTTAGATTCATGAAAAGGAATGTCAGTGTCCACATTAGCACCTTTCTATCTTGGTTATAGGGGTCTAGTATCCAAGAGGAAATCCACTTGTCCGCAGGGGGGTTTTCCTGTAACAGAAATTGGTGACCATACTGGGGACCATGTCTCTAGCCTTTGATGACCATTCTAGAGTTATTCCACTAGCTTTTCAAGCTGGGGGTGGAGTACCAACCATCCATGGGTATCCCTACCTTTGGAAATTACATTAGGAATTTACAAGCATACTTTAATTTTGTTTCAAGCTTGTGTAAAAATGAAACCAATATCGAGCTTAGTCTTTGTTCTTTCTCACGCTCATAAATACATGAGAATGTAAGCGAGTATACTTTTATTTATTTTTTGGACTCGCATGGATACACGAAAAAGGTACCCCCTGAAGTCGTATTTAAGCTCTTTTCGGACTCTCTAAACATGAAAATATTGACGAGTGATATTGCTTCCTTTCCCACTCGTTAAAAGGTTTTAAAGGGCATCTTTCGAGTGGTATTTTATCTCTTTTTCGGCCTCTAGAGACTAAAATTACGAAAAAGGACAACACTGGAGTCGTCTTTAAGTCATTTTCAGACTCTCTAAATATGAAAAACCATCGAGTTTACCTTCTCTGGACTCGTTAAACAATCATACATTGAAGGGCCCATACGAGATCGAACCCTTACTCCTTCCAGTTCGTTAAAAAAAGGAAGAGGGACTTACTGAAGGTGAGTTATATCGAGAATGTTTTATCCTCCTCGAGCTCGTTAAATCGAAAAGAGGTACTCGTCTATCTGGATGGGGGAAACAATTGAAGGAAGTAAGCCAAGAATTTTTTGAAATCATTACCAGTAACTCTTACAGTCGCCCTTGAACACAACACTATGTCTTTGCACACATTTTAATCCCTTGAACCTTTGCACTGAACCAATCCTTTGAGTTTTCTTACTCCTTTGGGTCTCCCGACGAAAGTCACCGTATCCATTGCATCATTGTGTTTTGTTCCATGACTTGTTTCTGCTATTGTGCCTCAATGTTCAAGGGAAGTATCAGCCTTGAGAGTCAGCCATCAAAAATATCTTTTTTCAATACCTGTGTCAGTCGATGTTCATTTGATCTACCAATTTACATATCTGTGTCAGTTTCATTTCGTTGATGGGGGGTACATCAAGGCCCTCCTTTGACGAGTCTATTTCTGTCGACTTCAGCACATTATCTGGGAACTAGACTTAGAAACTAGTTAGTACCTTAGGACCTGCATGCCTCAATGGCAGGCCTCCTCACTTTCGATAGTGGGTTTACATCATTAACCCCTGATCAGGTGATTTCACAAATGTTTGACTTCAAATCATCTATTCACATTTGCTGGATTGTACTAGGGTACCTTGGGAATCATTGAAATCAATGGTGATTTCCCTCACACTTGTTAACGATTTACATCATTTACTGGTAATCAAGTGGTCTCTTCCATGTTCAACATCAGAACATATATTCACATGGTTAGAATCGTATCGCATCGGGATCAGTAAGAATACCCTGGGTTGAGTGTTCTGTCTTATATATACTTTTCCTAGGTTGCGACATAGTTTCTCTTGAATATTGACACATACACTGTCACATAGATTCACTTTGTATTGGTCTGTGGCTATGTCTTGTCGTCTCGTAGATCCACTGTGTATTTTTCATGGATATGATCAGTTCATCTCATGGAAGTATAGATCCACATTATATCTTGGGTGGCTATACCTTTTTGTTAATACAATTATGGATCCATGGTGTATTTTATGATGGCCATACCTTGCAAGTATTTGTCATCCAAGCATAGGTATGCCTGCCTTGGGTTTGAAACATGTCATAATATTTTTTTGATGGTTGTGTGCAGCTTCTACCAGGTTCTCTTCATCCATACTCTTTCTCGAAAAAGTCTACAAAGAACTTCATTCATCATTTTCCGTCTTCTAACTTCGCACTTTCGGGGGAAATCTGTTACACATCAAAATTACTCACTTCAATGATGACCTATTTTCATCATTACAAGTGTCACAAGTGTCTGTTTTTATCCATAAGTGTCACAAGTGTCACATACATAATACATTCATATTTCCCATGGTGTGTCTCGAACAACATCACAAGGACACTTGAGACACCCTCAAAGACTGGTTTAAGAAGGAGAAATCATCTGATGAGGAGTACAAATAATTTCCCATGGAAAATACCACTTAAAAATTATTTTTGAAGGGAAACGATCTCATACCCACTGTCAGGGAGTGCCAATGCTCCCTACCCCTCTTTGGGGGAGCATTGCGACACTCAGGACATCATTTTGGGGGAGCGTTGGGATTTTTTGAAGGAATTTTGGGTAGCACTCCCCTGCCCATTGTGAGGGACTTCCAATGCTCTGTACCCTCCTTTGGGGGAGCATTGAAACACTCTGTGCACCCTTTTGGGGGAGCGCTGACCTGTTTCGACAAATTTTGGGTTGTTGAGGAAAATCAAGGATAAATCCCCCTCATCTCTGGAGCTGGTTGGATTCGAATATGAGGTCAAGGCTACATCTTAGGGAGGATATACAAATGATGGAGAAATATCCTTAACCTATTCAAAGAATCTGTAAGGTGGTTGGGTCTCTCCAAGCTTATATAAGGAGGCCTTCTCATGGTAAAAGAACATGGAGTTTAGAGGCATCAAATTTATGATCTCATAAGGGAGATTTATCAGTGAAATTTACAGTCATTCTGATTGTGGAGCTTTTGAGAAAGGGTTTGGACAAAGAGAGCTTGGTGAAGATGTTGCATCTACATCATGGTTGTAAGAACTTTGCCTTTTTTTCATTAATATACATATGTACTTGGCCTGTTTCTTTCAAGGTTGTGCTTATTCTACATGAACTTGTCTCTATTAGATACATCTAGTTTCAAGGTAATCTTAGTAGAATATGAATCTTGTTCTATCTTTGCTTGTTTTGCAATACTTGTCGAGGATCTTGGGGATCAAACCTCAACTCGAACTGTGCGAGGACGAACATCGTTAAAAGGGTACACCTTTCTTCCTCTTCTCTATACATTAGTTTATCTAGGTTTAAAAGGATGTCAATGACCAACATCGGCACCCTTTCTATCTTGGTCTTAGGAGTCTATAGCCCAAGAGGGAATCCACTTGTCCACAGGGGGTTTCTCTTGTAACAACAAGAGTCTCAAAGAGGATATTTTTATCATCCCATAACTAAAGTTCCACTAATTAACAATTATTTTCAAGCCCATAATAATCTTTCCACCCTCCATTTATTATTTTCTCAATGCTATAGTTGCAATTGAGCTTGTGATGAATATAAATTCTAAGATACTTGTATGAAGGAAATTCCTCCAAGTTATTGTTTTCATACATGAAACTATCATAAGTGATATTTTTTGATATAATTATCATAACCTTTATTTTGTCAATGTTCACAGTCATCCCTCTACTAGTACATAAGTCCTTGAGGATTCCAAGATGCTTTCTGAGGTCATAGGGATTTATTTGTATAAGAATAATATCATCGACATATATGAGAAGAATGATGATTATACTAGCAAGAGTTAGTCCAAGACAACCTACAACCTCCAAACAATCTTATAACTCATCAATGTATATGCCAAAAGAGTAGGGGATAGATGACAACCTTGCTTGACTCCAATATTACAATTAATTTATTTCGACCATCCCTTAGTGTTCCTAAAATTGGCAATAATGGTCTCATACAATTTTACTGCAACAACTCTCAACTCAGAGAGAACGTTTAACACTTCTAACCTACTCCAAAAGTTATTCCTAGGAATAGTGTCAAAATATTTCCTAAATTCAATGAAAAAACTATGAGATTGGTTTTATTGTTGCGACAATCCTCTACAATGATCCTAAGTGTGACAAGGTGGTCCATAGTTGAATTATAGCCTCTAAAACTAGCATGTCCTTTATATCCTTTTCCATGGATTTCTAGCCACATGCTTATCTTCTTTTCCAAAACACTTCCATATATATTGGCTAAAATGGGGCTAGTCATAATGGTCCTATAATTGGAGGGATTGTTTTTATCCCCACTTTTAAAAATAGGTACAATGAGGCTTTGAGTACAGTGTTTAGGGAACCCCTTCTTGACTTCTAAATTGAAGAGATTGTGTATGTGAGGGATGATAATAGGCCCTCCAATTTTTAATATTTCAGCTTGGTAGATTTTGATGTCCTTAACTTTCTTTTTTGCAAGTCGTTTAACCCAAAAATTTATATCTTCTATAGAAAAAACTTCATCCTAGGTAGAAATGTTTGGAATGTTGTATCAAACATTAGGGGATTCATAAAAAATTTTAAGGTATGAATTCCAACCCGTCAAGGGAATCATACACATTTCTTTAGTTTTATGAGTCAAAAATTTCCTCCAAATTTTCTTTGGATCTGTCTTGGATAGGTGCAAAAGATTTTCTTTCTTTCTATTTATGTAGGTGCTAAAATAGGGTCCTCATATAGACATATATGATTAGGGTTGGAATCCTTTCTTAATATTTTAAATTTTGGGTGAAAACCCTAAAGCCATTCATAGAGAACCTATCTAGAGAAAATCACATTAAACTTGCAAGAGAATTCTGTGAGAGAGAGAGAGAGAGAGAGAGAGAGAGAGAGAGAGAGAGAGAGAGACAACAATGAGAGAAAAAATGAGAAAATATGTTAATAGAAGCATAATGAATGAGAAATATACACATAACTATATAATCCAAAAGAAGCAATGCACCAATATGATGGAGTACATGTGCCACAGTAGTGATCTAAAGGATATATGGACACTAACTCACTGTAATGGGAGTCAATTACTAGCTAGTCTCAATTAACTATTTAAGAGGAAGCAATTTAACTGATTGACAAGTGTAGAGATCAATAATAACACATTCATCAAAAGTAAGTGCATCCTCATGCCCTAAAATATAGGAAACAGATGCATGAGTGGTCTTCCACTAGTCAATTGAGGTCAACTAAGTCTGAATTGAAGTCCTAACTGAAGTGATAATGTGCCCTATTTTATAGGAATCTCCCTAAATTTTAGGAGTGTCATATTTTGTAGGGAAATATTCTTAGCTAAAATTTAGAAAAAGTGAGTGTGTAAGCGTGTAATATCTCCAACACCCCCCCTGAACACTACTAGTTTGTAATGAAGAATGGGTCCCGGCTACAAGGCCATGTTAGGTACCCATTTTACAATGCATATAAATGAATGAACACTGAAAAAGTGAGGAAAGAAGGAAAACCTCATGGGAAAAAATCCCCCTCAAAGTACAATGCATCAAGAAAGGAAGTTGCTAAGAAACTCTGCCTTTCACTCCGCAAAGACCTCACAATTGTGCAAGTTTGTGCTTGTTGAATATGTAGATGTATGTATAGATGCGATGAAGTAGATGCACCAATGAGATGTCCACATATATCCTATTTCTATTATTGTAAATAAGAATACTTAAATCAATACCATGTGAATTTTGGGTGAAACTTTGCAAATCGCACAAACGTTTCTAGAAAAACCCTAAAATTTTGCTAATTTTAAAATGTTGATAACTTTTCTTCTCAAACTCCATTTCAGATGATTTTTTTTTTTAAATTGGGTATTTTTCTGAGAGAAATTCAAATATCCATTTTTTGTCTAAATTTATGCTAAGAAAGTTTCATAATTGAATATTAAGTGTGCCACCCCATTTTTTTCGTAAAACAATTGCAACAAAACCAAAAAAAGTATTCCTTTCTTTGGATAAAGAAAGAGCTCTGATACGATGTTATTTAGAGGAGACATCATCTCGAATAAATGGAAAAAAAGGATGTGCATATATTGATGTAGAAGTCTTTGCATGTGGCTCTTGAGATGCATGCATGGCACGTGTAGAGGTATCTTCAAACTAAGAGGATTGTTTTTCCAGTCAATTTTGTTTTTCCTCTATCTTGTCAATCTCCTACATGAAATATTCACAATATTCCTCATTCCCGAATATAACATCCAATTTGGTACATAATTCTGCTAGAGTTGAGAGTGATTCCTCCTCTACATGAAATTGTAGTTAAGTACAAATAGACTAGCAGATACATCTGATATCCATATATTGTCTAGTGAGAAAATCATTTTTGTCTTCTGGAGAATTAGGCTCTTCTTCTATAGCCATGGTCAATCGGTATAGGCCTCGATTCCTGAGTTGATGCAAAATCCTTGGTTTCCAATAAAAATAATTGTATGTCATGAGAATAATAACTTGTGTTGATTTCATCCTTCTTGACCGAATCTCCTCTTGAACCTGCAAAAAAATCATATGCACCTTGATTCTATCAACCTATGGGATTTGATACCATGTCAATTTTGGGTGACGACCCTAAAACCATTCATGTAGAAACTAGCTAGAGAAAATCACAGAAAACTTGCAAGAGAGTTGAGAGAGAGAGACAATAATGAGTGAAAGAATGAGAAAATCTATTAATCACAACGCAATGAATGAGAAATACACACACACATATATAATCCAATAGAAGCAATGTGTCAATATCATGGAGTACATGCGCCATCGTAGTGACATAAAGGATATATGGACACTAACTCACTATAATGGGAGTCAACTACTAGCTAGTCTTAGTTAACTATTTAAGATGAAATAGTTTAACTGAGTGAGAAGTATGGAGACCAAGAATAGCACATTCATGCAAAGGAAGTGCACCCTAATGCCTTAAAATCTAGTAAATAGATGCATGAGTGGTCTTCCACTACTCAACTAAGGTCAACTGAGTCTGAACTGAAGTCCTAACTGAATTTATGATGCACCATATTTTATAGGAAACACCCTAAATTTTAGGAGTGCCCTATTTTGTAGTGGAATATTCTTATCTTAAACTTAGGAAAAGTGAGTGTGTAATATTTCCAACAAAGATAATATCTTGATTAGTTGCAGTTATAGAATTAAAGTATCCTAGCAGGAGGATACTACCTTTATTTCTCAAAATATAAATATCTTGTTCTAATCTCTTATAGGGACAATTTTTATCTAGATTGTTTTCTTATAAAAGGTAGAATTAATAGGTACAAAATAATAAAATGATATATACACATTCTTAACATTAATATCTAAAATCTCCATCCAAATAAATTGAATGAGAGGGTCTTTCTTATGAAGTTGAATGTGAGGAGAAATGTTTGTCTTATGTAACAAGCTATGCCTCCAATCCCTCTACAAGAGGATTTCTTGTTCCACGATGACCACAATATAAATTTGTCTATGTGAAACCCGAGATTCTTCATGCTCCCAAATTTCAACCAGAAAAAATAATATTAATTTCACATGGGATCCAACTTTTTATAGACCCTTTGTCATACGGAAAGCCTCAAAAATTCCAAGAGAGGATCTGAAGTGTCCCAATTTTCTATTTATCTTTATCTTGTTGGTATCTATACCTAATAATAGCTTTTTATTCCTAATTATTGTCCATTTTCCTTATTTCCTAGCTTATGTTACCTTTTCAACCTTCTTCCTTAATTTAGCTTGATCTTCCAGAATGAGGTCTTCATTTATAAATATTCCCGACCTTTTTAAGATTGAATTTTAACTGAGTATCTCATATTTATGGGTGTCATATCTTACCATAACCTTAATCAACCTATCTTTACGTTCGATTGTTTTTCCCATCGTTTTTGCTTCTATGAAGCCAGTTATTTCAATTTGCGATTTATTTTTTAGTTCCTCCTTGAGTATTACCAGCATGTCCTCATATTTCTATTATTTTATACCAAAAATTATGAGGTTCAAGGTTATTTTATTGCACCCATGGTATAACTCTACGAGCTTATTAATTTCATCATTTTTAGGTTTCATATACAATTTGCATTCTTCACTATTTAGTGCCAAATTGTTAATTAGTTTTTCTTCTAGCTCTTTAATCTGGTCCCTAAGATTACTATTTTTGTTAGGGACCTAACCTCCCTAACCCCTCACATAGATAAAATAATATATTTCCCATGTAATAAAGGAAAACATTAGTTAATAATTCCTATTCAATAAATGTGAACAAGTCAATGTAAGATGACCTAATAGAAGTTTTCGCTTCTAGAAAGATATTCCTCTAGAATGTTCTTTAGAATATATAATTAGTATAAATAAGAGTAGGAGGCATGAGAAGTATTTGTCTTGAGAATTATTGTAATATAGATCTTCTTTGTTGGAGGTTTCCCCCTAAAAGAGGCAAGTGAGCACTGCTTTCTTTGAATAAATGCATTTCTTTTGGTATTGCTCTTCTCAATATTTTGTTGTTACATTGATACCTACTGAATATTCATACTTCTGCATATTATATTACATATGGTACCTTACAAGTGGTATCGGAGGACTTTCCTTGGAAGGAATTGTGGGTAATGGTTTTCCATGGTAGAGATATGTATTGTCGGTGTCTTTAAAGTACAAAGATTTGTCGTTCAGTGAGTAAAAATGTGGTGGGGAATACTACATGTTGTAACCAAAATCGGTCCTTCCTTATCTTACGAAGGGATAGGAGCTTCCTCTCATTTACCTTCTAGTTCCATTATATTTTTGGTTCTAAAGTTTCAAATCGTAATTCTAATATTAGATTTTTATAGATCTGACCATTCTTTATTCTATCAAATGAATGTTTCAGATTAATCCTCATGCCCAAATCTATGCAATTATTAAAATATATTTTTTCACACGATAGATCCGATGGTTGAAATGTTGTCACAATCAATGGTTCTAAGGCATTGTCGAAATTAAACTTGCGTGCGTTTTAAATTTGTGTTTTACTCCCTTTGGATCGGACGGTGGTAACACTATCAAGATCTATGAATTACAATCATTTTTCACTAACCTTTTAATAATTTTCTTTCCATCCGATGGATCTAATGGTTCTCCGTGTTTTGATCGGACAGTCACTTCTTCTTATCGGATTGGAGATACACAAAATTTAAACAGGTATTACTGACAATTAATTACTGACACGTGGAACCCACTAATTACTAAAATTATGGTGTGTTAGGTTATTTATTAATTTTTTGTACATTCCCACCTTTAATTTGATTTAGTTTGCATGTGTCTAATGACAAATAAATTAAAGAAAGGTGGCGGATAAGGCTATCATTAATTTATCTCGGTTTTCGGTGGAGCTATGATATTGTGAGAGGTTTTTCACTCTCCATTGTACCAGAAAAGGTAAGCCATTAAAACCATTTTCACTTCATTATTTTATAAACTTTCACTGTAGGACCATCATAGAGTTGTCAACTAAAAGAAAAGAAAATTATTTATCTTGAAGAGCAATTAGAAAGAATGACTCAAAGAACCAATGCTCTTATGAAAGAGAATGAAAGCTTGAATAAATTTCTTGAAGATAGACTACAACAAACTACAAGTACACAACATTTGATCCAAGTATAGACAAATATTATGGGATCAGATTATTCAAGTTATGGAACATTTTAGAATTCATTTGGAAATATATCAATCCCATGAAACAATCATTATTAAAAATGCACAACTAGACATTAGTAATCTTTTGTCTGAAATTGAAAAGAAGGTTCCCGAGGTTGAAAGAAATATTGAATTCATTGGTTCTATGTCTAATCAAGATTTGAAATATTCAGGAGTCACATATAGGATAGATTATGTTAGGAAGGTTAGAAATGTTATAGATAAAGGTGAATTACTTTTATCATTGGTTAAGGAGATTGAAGAAGTGCATCAAGCCATAATGGAATTCAAAAGACAATTCTGAAAGATCAAGAAACTTGGCCTTCCATCTCCTTGGACAATCGATACGTGGCTTCAATCCAAAGAATCATATATTCAAATGTTGATTGCTTGCAAATATAACACAAAGTTTGATATTGATGAAAACAAAGTTTTCTCTCGGAAAACTATCGTTAGTTCTTTAAAAAGGGATTTCACAATTTTAACAATGCTTAATGATCTACTTATAAATCAGCCTGCCAATCCCTATATCTTATATACAGAGCTTGACATTTTATACAGGAAAATGTTGAAACAACCTATTCCTACCCCTTCTGAATGGAACAATATGCTAAGGTTTACATTAGTCCTAGTGAAGCTTCGACAGGAAAGGATTACTCCAATAGAGGATGATAAATACTTAACCAAATTTTCTTCTAGTTCCATTGAAGGCGGTCATAGAGAGTTGGTGGGTACATCACTCAAAGGGAAGAAGATAACTTTCAAGGAATTGACAATTGGAAGTTTACCTTCGACAAAGAAAATTCAAATTGGTGTCAAGATGAAAAGCAATTTTTTATTTTATTTTAATTTAATTTACTTTGAAGGAAGTTATTTCAAGACACTTATTTTACAGTTATGAAAAATAACTATAAAAATAGTTTTTGATGGCCCTCTAAGGGTCGGCTTTTCTAGAAGGACATACTTTTTTTTCTATGAATTTGATGCAATAAGATGATGATGTCATATGTCCAATAGTGTATATATTTGATTTTAAATAAGATTTCATTATGTTAATGTTGTGTTGTGTCATTTTCTTTTATGTATATTTGTTTTGTTTCCATTTATCATGCCTTACAGTTTGAATTCTATAATTTTGAGTTGACTTGATCCTCATTGAAATTGTTCAATATAGAAATTTTTTGATTTATCATACAGGGTTAAATTGAATATTATCTTTCTATTTAGATTTGTGAATGACATTGGTTAATCTCATACTTTTATTATATATTACTCTATGTGATTCATATGTTGTCCATAAATTTATTTGTGATGCTTTATGTTATTTGATTTATTTTCTTGTGATTATTTTATTAATGGGGACTTGCTTCTTACTAATGAAGTGATCCGACTTAACTTAATTCTTTACATGAACTAAATTATGGTATTTTTTTTATTGTTTTATCTTATTTATTATCTCATTGATATTGTTGGATGTTCTGAATGATTGTAATTAATATTTTGAATTTCGCTTATTGTCTTTAGATTTTCACAAGGGATGCCCTCTATGGCTCCTAGATTTTTCTATAAGAGCCTAAAGTGGGAAGAGGATTTAAAGGGCCTCATTGGGTTCCTTGGCATCGTTCTTTATAAGAACAACCTGAGGGACAACACTACATGTTGGAAATACAGATGATTTCACAGGGTTGCCTAGAAACCAAAAGTATTTCCCTTGTTGGAAGCCTATGTAAACCATGTTGGTACCCCTCAAGTAGTACCACATAAAACAAAATATGTACACAAACATCACCCCCATGTATTGGTAGGTATATCAGGAGTCCCCTAGGTCTCCTAAAACCAACCCTATATTAACCGATCAACTGCCTGACTGTTATAGTGCCACCAAAAACAACACTCGGGAAGATACTCTCTAGTACCTGAGTAATAATGTAGTAAGGATAAGGGTATGATCAGGCCTCCTTAGTTGGTGTCTTGAGATATTGGGCCAAGTATTATTGTTTGACCTTGAACATATATCAAAGAGATATAACATAGGAAAAATCCTTTTCCATAGGCACCCTGCAAACCATAACCTGAGGGGAACATACCAGACAAGGAACATAAAGGATACTTTGGTTGTGCAACCTTGCCTCCTACATTCCAGTTGAGGAATTACTACACATTTCTTTCTATTAAGAATTTGGGCATTTCGACACTACAATATTATTCAAGTCAGAGTATAATTCCACATAAGTAAAAAAATAAATAAAAAATAGTGGTCACGTTGGCACCCTTATTTGGGACCTATCCCATTGGATTCCTCTCCTCTCCCTAATTGCAGCGGTAACTATCATTTTTAATATTTTTTTCCAGTGGACCCAACCCCCTTTCCTAGACCCTTATTTTCAACCTATCCCATTACATTCCCCTTTTCTCCATGATTGTCATGGTACATATCACTTCTAAGCCTTTATTTTCCTGTGATCCCACCAACCCCCTTCTTGGAACCCTTATTTGACATATATACCATGGTCTTTATCTTATCACTTTGATCACAGTCATATATCTCACCCATATTCCTTTTTTCACTAGACCCATTTCCCCTTATAGGAACTCCTCCTATCCAAATGGACAAGACTCTCAACCAAGACCTGCAAGTTTTCATCTCCTAGAACAAGGAGAAAATCTAGCATGTGACTCTTGAAATTGCTTCCATCAATTCCAGATTTGTACAATTCCAGGACCATGTCTAGCACCAATTTGAATCCATGGATACCAAATTCATAGGAGAAATTTACACCCTCAAATACGTTGTCAACCAGTTGTTGAACCACTCCCAGGGTCCTTCCTCCTCAAAACAATCATCCCACTTAGATGTCATTGACTCCTCCCATTCAATGGTATTTCAATCCAACTCCTTTCATTGTGACCCCCGTCTTCCCCGAGTTGAGTTTAATAAATTTGATGGATTAGATCCCACGCATTGGGTCATTTAAATGGAGAATTATTTTTATTTGCATGGAATTACTGATGAGTTGGACAAAATTTGTTATGTTGTTCTTTATCTGGGTCCTGAACACTAGAAATGGTGGAAATGGAGTAAAAAAGCACGCCATGGGTATGATTTTTGGACCCAGTTTGTTGTAGATCTCTATGAATTATTTGACACTAACACCCACTATTTAGGTTGTTTAACCAAGCTGAAACAATCAGGCATAATGGATGAATTTATAACTACCTTTTAGCACTTGGAATTTATAACGAAGGGCATGAGATATTCCTTCTTTAGGGACTTCTTTATCAATGGTCTAAATGATGAAATCTAAGCCCATGTCCTCATGGCTCACCCTTAGAGTTGGTTGGAAGCTACTAAATGTGCCAAAGAAGCACACCAACTTCTTTTGTCCTAGAACAGAAAATCTTCTTTTCTTCCTCACCCTTGACCCACCAATCCTACCCCTCCTTCCACCCCTCTCAAGGTCCAAAAATTAACTCGAAGAAATGGTTGAACACTAACTCAAGGGTATTTTCGATAATTTGGATGACAAATATTTTACCAGGCACAATTGTAAGGAACAAAATATTTTTATGGCCATTTTAGAGGATGTTGTTGATGAGGAGGATAAATTTCCCCATGTGGAAGAGATACCCCCTCCAGATATTACTACTCCTCTCGCTGATCCACCAGAAGTTGAACCGTTGATTTCATTGCATGCCCTCACTGGCTTCTCTACTCCCCAAATCCTCAAGCTAACTGGCTACATTAAGAATAGGAAAGTCATCATCCTTGTTGATAGTGGAAGGACCCATAATTTTATTCACCACTTCATTTCCCAAGAAATCAATTGCTATATATGTGTCCTCAACACTTTTCAAATCGTGATTTCCAATGGTGGTTCCATGAAAGGTAGTGGGCATTGTGAAAATGTGTGCCTACAAATTGGTCAGTACCACTTGAAATATCATATGTTTTCTATCGACATGGGTGGTTCTGACATTGTTCTCGATGTTGAATGGTTATGCACTTTGCGCCCCATTATCATGGAGTTTAAGGAATTGACCATGCAATTCCAGCAGGAGGTACACCAATATTAGTTCCAAGGAATCACAGTAGGCTCCCTTTAGATCATCAGTTCCCATCGAATGGAAAATCTCCTAAAAAAAGGTCATTCAGGAATTATTGTCCAAATACATTCCATTCAAGCTGTTGAGACACCCTCCATGCATCATGATCTCCAATCTATCATATCCAAACACCAAACTGTTTTTTCCACACCCTAGGGACTTTCCTTGTCCTTTGGTGTTCATGATCATTCCATTCCTCTTTTCATAGGCAATATTCCTCCCAATGTCCTCCCTTATCGTCATCCCTTTACCTAGAAGAATGAAATTGAGAAAATCATTCAATAATTACTCAATGCGGGTTTTATCCATCCTAGTATCGACCCCTATTCTTGTCTTGTGGTCATGGTACTCAAGAAAGAAGGAACTTGGTTCATGTTTCAAGACTTTCACACCCTCAATAAACTCACCATCAAAGACAAATTTCCCATTCCTATCATCTATGATCTCTTGGATGAATTGTGTGGTGCTCATTACTTTACTAAACATGATCTCCATTTTGGCTACCGCCAGATACATATGAAATAAGAATACATTCCCAATAATACCTTTATAACTCATACAGGTCACTATGAGTTCTTGGTCGTGCCATTTGTCCCATGTAATTCCCCCTCAACTTTCCAAAATATTATGAATCATGTCTTCCATCCTTTTATCCGTCATTTTGTCTTAGTTTTCTTTGACAATATTCTCATCTATAGTAGAACTTGGAAAACTCATCTTGCTCATGTGGATCAAGTTCCCCATCTACTCTCTCAACACCAACGTTTCCTCAAACAATCTAAATGTTCCTTTTGAGTCTCGTAAGTGGAGTACCTGGGTCATATTGTTGGAAAGGATGGTGTAAGGGTGGATCCTAAGAAAATTGAAGCTATGTAGGATTGGCCTTGCCCTAAAAATCTTAAGAGATTGCATGGTTTTATAGGTTTAACATGATATTATCACAAATTTGTTAATAATTATGGAAAAATTGCAACACCTCTCACTGCTCTCCTTAAAAAGAATTCCTTCACTTGGACTCCAACAACTTATCAATCCTTGCATGCCTTGAAATAGGATATGTGCACAATGCATGGCCTAGCACTTCCATACTTCACCAAGACTTATGTCCTATAATGTGATTCTTTAGGGAAAGGAATTGGGGCAATCCTCATGCAAGATGGCAGGCCTTTGTCCTTCACTAGAAAACAAATTTTGGACAAACATTTGGGCTAATTAATCTATGAAAAGGAAATGTTGGCTATTCTGCATGTCGTGGATTTATGAAATCCTTATCTATTGGGGCAACTCTTCCCGATTAAAATTGATCATTAGAGCCTTAATTATTTTCTAGAACAATGAATTTCCTCCCCGAAGAAACAAAAATGGGTGACCAAGATATTTGGATATGATTATGAGATACTTTACATGAAGGGAAAAGAAAATGTGGTTGTTGATGCTCTTTCCAAAAAGTATGAAGAAGAAGGGTCCCTATTTTCCCTCTCCTTCATTGTACTATATTGGCTCCAATATGTTTGCCTGGAATGGCTGCAAGACCCCAAAATTTCTCACCCGTTCCAACAATTGCAAGACAATTCTTCAGGACACTCTTGGAACAATGATGAGCTTCACTACAAACACTACTAAATATTGAAAATTTTGTGACGACCACTTGCGATGAAAGTACTCTTTTGTCGCAACATGCAAGAGAAAAAGTTCATTTTTTCTAAATCCACCCTGTATTAGTTGCTAGCTCGACGCATGTACTTTGACTAAATTAATATGGTCAATGTTCATCACAAGAGTGACGACTTACCTAACATTCAAAATTGACCGTTAAAAATGACCTAAAATAAATGGGTAAGAAAAAAGAAACATTTTTAGGTCACGGTTGTCGCAATTGTGACGATTTTGACCTAAAATTGGACTATAAATATTTGACGATTTAAATATGTTGCGTCAATCTTGCTATAACAACGACACTTCCAAAAGGGGATTTTTCTGTAGAAGAATGTTGCAGAATGTTGTTATAGGTGGAGGAAAAAGTAAAGTGGGTGAAAAGGGTGATGGTAGATGTTATTTCCCTTGTAAAAAATGTTGCCTCGTACGTCCCGTAAGAATTTTAATAGCAACAGCTACAAAACATTGTAGGAAATATGGGCACATTGATGGAAGATCGAATGAATATCGTCCCATGGTAATTAGCTATATATTAATTATCTTTTTTTATTTTTTCAATTTAATATAAAATTATATATATATTGTTTGAATGTTTTTTATAGTATACACTAATTTTGCATGATTGTTTGTAATTATAAAATTAGAGTTTCCCTCTAACTTTCCATAGAATATTACACCAAGTATTAGTAGAAATTATGTTGTACAAGCTGAGGAACATGATCATCATGACCAAGCAAATGAGTATCTCATGGAAGAAGATGATGGGACAAATCAAGTTAATGATCCCATGGAAGAAGATGATGGGACAAATCAAATGATCCAAGATTTTTTTTCGTAGCTAGATGAGGATGGGGAAAATGATGGTATTTATGATGAACCTCTATTAGAAAAGGCAAATAAATGAATTTATGAAGGATCAAGAGCAAATCTTCTCTTTGCTACATTGCTTCTAGTGAACTTAAAGGTTATGAATAATTTGTTGAACACTTGTATGACACAGAAACTAAGGTATGTAATATGTTTCATCTCATATTATACATAAATGTTGATTTTTCTCTATGTGTTTTTAGTGTTAATTAATGTGTAAAATAAGAATGCAATTTTTACGATTAATATTCTTACATTAACTAGTTATTTGTTATGTTTTAGGTTGTTAGGTGAATTTTTGTTACCATCGTCAAATATTTTACCTCTCACATATCGAGGTTTGCATGCCATTATGAAATACATTGGAATGGATTATCAAACTATAGATGCATGTCCTAATGACCGTATTATATATTATGGACAACATGCTTCGAAAACACAATGTCTGCAATGTCTTATCAGTAGATATCAAACCGATCAAGTAACAAAAAGGTTTCCTCGAAAGATTCTTCATCATATTCTGATAATTCCACGTTTGCAACAATTGTTTAGGTGTTAAAGCATAGAAAAATTTATGGATTACCATGCATGTAACAAAACTGGAGATGGTGTTCTTCGAATCCCTGTCGATGGTTCTGCATTTAGGGAAATTGAGGAAAAATGGGTAGATTTCAAAGATGAACCTCATAATGTTAGTCTTTCATTGGAAGATAACAATGTTAATCCATTCAGAGAGCTTAGGTCTATTTACATAGTGTGGCCTATTTTTGTTATCAATAATAACATTCCTCCTTGGATGTCAATAAAGAGGGAGCATATAATGTTGACAATGATTGTTCCAAGTATTGGTTTACATTAATTTTTTGAATTTAACATTTTCATTTGTTTCAATTTTTGCATAATATATTTTGTTTATTTATTTAACTATATATATTACATGATATCATTCCTATAGTAATTATGTGTAATTTCAAACATTTAGGTAAGTACCAGGTTAAATATATGAATGTATATATCGAGCCTCTTATCGACGAGCTACTAAATTTATGGGTTGGCATCACAATGTATGAAATATGTAAACCAATCAGGGAGAAGAAATTTAAATTCCGTGGAATACTTTTATGGAAAATTCATGATACCCCTGGACTAACACATTTTTTTGGTATGTATCATTCTAATATTGCTATTTAATATTATATAATATTTTAATGTTATCATGGTGCATGTTTAATTTTTAAATAATCTCATTGTATAATTGACATTAATCCATTTGTTGCGGGTCTTCAAACAAAGGGTAAATTTGCATGTCCAGTTTGTGGCCCTAAGATGAAGTATCGTCTGTTGATATTGAGACGGGGGTGAATCAGTATCAAGTACAATTTAAAACCTTTTTCAACTTATACTTAAACTATTCAACTATATCCAATGATAAATGAAAAATAGTATAAGAGTTACACCAATACACCACAATACACCATGCACACTATATGAGAAATAATCAATAGTTATTGTTCAAGGAAAGTAATGACTTCCAAAGGTAGCTACAGCTTCCAAATGTAAAGGGAGGGATAAAAATCTAGGAGGAAGATACAATCCTCCAATATCAAGAGAGAGTTGAACTCTCCATCCTTTCCCCTTCCTTCCACCCAAGAATATATGAGAGATAATAAAACTTTACATTAAATCATCAACATCAACCAATCATCATATTGAACCTGATAATGCTTCCTGAGACTTTTTCAATTTCTGCAATTCTTCAATTCTTAGAGTACTCTGATCCTATATATAATATTACTCAATGTATTCTATGAAATTACTCCAAGTTTCACTCCTTGAATCTTCCCCAAAAGTAAGTTATAGAAAGAATGGTAGACTTTATTCAATTTTGGTCTATTCAGGAGACCGAACTTGTACAGAATGCCCCGTGCTCAATATTTTACATCCAATTCTAAACCTCGCACATAAGAAACAAAATTCTGTACTATTTCCAATGAAATTTGTCCCACTACATTTGGATTCTCGATGAAGAAGTTATGACCGTTTTACCTGGAACACATGTTTATTGACTAGCTTCAGGACTGGTCACAAACCCTATCTTCCATAGAGTGTATCTCCATAATTGTTGCGAATCAAGAGCTGGAATTTTTACCAGAGGTACCTTGATATGTCTTATAAATACCATAGTGATTTCACCATCTGAATCATTCTATAAAAAAATTTATAGAAAAAATGGTAAGATGTCCTGAAAATAGCATACCTTAGAACACATCACCAAAATACTTCATCCTCCCTTGAAATCCGGCCTTCTTTACTTCTTATTTCCTATGAAATTTGACTTGTATCAAATGAATGTATAATGATGTTTATTTATACCATTTATGTCACTTCCTTTTAACATTAGGGCCGACCTGACACTTTCTTATTTTGTAATTCTTTTCTTTAATTATTTTCAGGGCCTACATGTACTTCCTTCTTCAATTCACTTTGTCATCTTCAAAAATTCATTTCTCCTCAACCATGAGGAGCCACGTGACGTGCCACATACAAAAGGAAAAAACATGATGTATACTATCCATTCATGGGCGTTTTATATGCATGTGCATTGTCCTTCATGTCCAAATACCTTTATCAATCTTGCGGTCCAAAACCCATGACTAGGGTTGACATCAATGTCAACACCCAATCTTCCAAAAATCTGCCCCTTCATCATTGATGGAAACACTCATGCTCCCCCTATCATCATGATCCCAATTTCTCTCCCCCTTTGAAATCAATGGAAAAGGTTCGGGCTGCTCCCCCTGAGTTTAATGGAGAAATGTAACTCTCTTCTTTGGGGTTGCTCCCCCTGAACATGTGGCATTCAATAATACTTCATCCTTATTTTTGGTCTTTGGGACTTTTTCTTCCTTAGAATCCTTTTGTGTGGATTCTGTCTTTTCTCTCTTCTTCATGTCTAAGATGTATATGTTGTTCTGTCTTCTTGTTGCAGTTGCAACCAATCTTCCTGAATTATTTTATCAGATTTTACATTTTCGGGAATCAAACGTAAGAGTGTATCCTTGATCGCACATTTTACTAACACTAAGTAGATTATGATTCAAGTCTTCAACCAATAGAACATTCTTTTCTTTTACATTTTTTTTTTCCAAGCTCTACTACACCTTCTCCAAGTATTTTGGCAGATGAGTCATCTCCAAATGCAAAATTTCCACCCTTTCTCTTCAAGCTGATGAATTTGTCTTGATCCCCAGTCATATGTGAAGAACATCCACTGTCTATGTACCATTAATCTTCTTCTTTACATTCTTCAGCGGTCGATGCTATTCGACAATCTTCATTGTTTGGAATCTCTTTCCTTCTCCATACTGTGGTTGGCATAGGGACATCTTCATTCATATATCTGCAATCTCGTGCTTTGTGACCAAGATAATCGCATTTGTAGCATGCAATATTTTTGTCCATCAATGGGAAAATGAATTATAACTTCTGTTGACAAATCCATGATTATTTCCATATCTTCTATTTACACCATTCATGTTTCTTGCGTATGTGTTCCTTTCATTGATTCTACAATTAATTTCCTTATGTCCAAAATTTTTGCAAGTATAACAATGACCAAGAAAGAAATTTTGATACCTTGGAGTAAGTGGGCTTCTTTGTGATGTAGTCCATATGGGTTCATGATCTATTCTTCTGTATTTTCCTTCATACTGATTGAAGCTTCTTTGATTCCTAAAGGTAGGAGGTCTTCTTGGATAGTCATCTCTTTTGTAATCATTTCTTCTTTTTGGTATCTCAGTCCACTTCTCATCAACTGTATATGTAGCTCTTTCTTCAACCTTCTTGTTGGTATTTGCATCTTCTTTGTATGAAGTTTCACCCATGCATCCAAGATGTGTTAAGTCTTTTTGCACTTGATATTTTCTTAAGCTCTTCCTCAATGAGACAACTTCTTGTTCAAGGTTCTCACAATCTTTTTCTTTCTTCTTCATTTGGACATTCCTTACTTCTCCTATTCTTATTTCTTCTTCGAGTAGAGTTTTCAAGAAAATGGTTTCTTCTCTTAGTTTCTCAAAGTATTCTAATTGTTTCTTCAAGATTAAAATTGTCTTTTCACAACTACCCAATTCACTTCTTAGTTTTCTTTGCGTGTCTTTGAGCTTGCTATTTTCAATCTCAACATGCTTCAATTTTTTAAGATTCTCATCTTCTTGTTGAATAATTTTTTCTTCATGATTTTCTTCTT
>ML781804.1:1376253-1390466 GCA_009831015.1 Picea engelmannii
AGTTTCTTCAATGGCAGAGACCTTAGCATCATACTTCAAGAGAAGTGATCTCAACACTTTTTGTACAACCAAGGATTCATCGATCTCTTCACCTAATCCTCTAATAGCATTAACAACTTCATCAACTCTAAGAAAATAGGTTGTAATATATTCCTTTTCATTCCTCTTCAAATTTTCAAATTCTTCTCTATTTTGTTGAAGCTTGACCTGCTTAACTTTTGGATCACCTTCGTAGTGCTCTTGAGTTTTTCCCATACATACTTAGCAGTGCTACAACCCATCACTTTGATAGAAATTGTTGGTGCCAATGCTACTAGAATAACATGTTTGTCTTTTGAATTACAACTCATAAGATTCTTCTCATTTGGATCGGTTGGAGCATTATTTGGGATTACATAGCCATTTACAACTAAGTACCAAATGTCTACTCCCAAATACATTAGGTAATTTTTCACTCTATCACTCCAGTATGCATAATTTCTTCCATCAAATTTTTGAATCCCATTTGAAATGTGCTCATGGTCATCCATCTCTACTCAGGATTTTCCTTCCAGTGGTTAAACTGTTCTGAAGGCAACCTACTCTGATACCAATTGTTGATACTGAGAGGGGGGTGAATCAATATCAAGTAAAATTTAAAACCTTTTTAAACTTATACTTGAACCATTCAATTATATCCAATGATAAATGAACAATAGTATAATATTTACACCAATACACCACAATACACCATGCACAATATATGAGAAATAATCAATAGTTATTGTTCAAGGGAAGTAATGACTTCCAAAGGTAGCTACAACTTCCAAGTGTAAAGGGAGGGATAAACGTCCAAGAGGAAGATACAATCCTCCAATATCAAGAGAGAGTTGAAATATCCATCCTATCCCCTTCCTTCCGCCCAAGAATATACGAGAGATAATAAAACTTCACATTAAATCATCACCATCAACCAACCATCACATAGAACCTGATAATGCTTCCTGAGACTTCGTCAATTTCTACAATTATTAAATTATTGGAATACTCTGATCCTATATATAATATTATTCAGTTTATTCTCTGAAACCTCTCCAAGTTTCACTCCTTGAATCCTCCCCAAAAAGAAGTTATAGAGAGAATGGTAGACCTTGTTCACTTCTGGTTTATTCAGGAGACCGAACTTGTACAGAATTCCCCGTGCTCAATATTTAACATAAGATTCTGAAAATCGCACACAAGAAACTACAATCCGTACTATTTCAAATGAAAATTTTCACATTTCATTTGGATTCTCGATGAATACGTTATGACTATTTTACCTGGAACACTTGTTTATTGACTAGCTTCAGGACTGGTCAAAAACCCTATCTTCCACATAGTGTATCTCCATAATTATATCAAATCAAGAGATGAAACTTTTACCACAGGTACCTTGATATGTCTTCTCAATACCATAACAATTTCACCATCTGAATCATTATAGAAAAAACGTTATAGCAAAAATAGTAATATGACCTGAAAATAACATACCTTAGAACACATCACCAAAAGACTTCATCCTCCCTTGAAATCCGACCTTCTTTACTTTTGATTTTCTCTGAAATTAGACTTGTGTATCAAATGAATGTATAATGATATTTATTTATACCATTTATGTCACTTCCTTTTAACATTAGGGCCGACCTGACACTTTCTTATTTTGTAATCCTTTTCTTTAATTATCTTTAGTGCCTACATGTACTTCCTTCTTCAATTCACTTTGTCATATTAAAAAAATCATTTCTCCTCAACCATGAGGATCCACATGACGTGCCACATACCACCAGAAACAACATGGTGTATACTATCCATACATGGGTGGTGTATATGCATGTGCATTGTCCTTCATGTCCAAATACCTTCATCAATATTGCGGTCCAAAACCCATGACTAGGGTTGACATCAATGACAACAACCAATATTCCAACATGCCCACCATTGTATGTGTTGAGCTAGATGATCCTCGGCCATTGAGGCCAAGGATGAGGGTTGATATTGAGACTAGAGGATATCAAGTGATGGAAGATATGAGAAATAGGTTGGACCAATTACTAGGAGGGGTTTTGAAGTGTAGATGGCATGATTTAGATCGTGATGTCAATGCAAGAACATGTATAGGGACACCCACCTGATTAGAACCTAATTCTAAGGAGACCAACATTAATAATATATATACTCACTGTATATATATACCCACTATAATATATATAATATATATATATTATATGATTTATATATTATAAATATTTAAATTAACAAATAAAGAAAAACAACACCAAAACCCGTTTAAACAAAAACGAAGAACCCCCGACCATTTGTGTATGCTGCATATATGGCCACATCCATACCCTAACTGCTTCCTGTAATGTGCACTCATCCATACCCTCGTAGTCTGCGAGGAGAGGAGAAAGGGTAGGCGAGGAGGAGAGGAGAAAGGGGAGGAGAGGAGAAAGGAGAAAGGGTAGGCTACGAGTAGGAGCACATGAGGGCACATGAGGGTTGCGAGGAGGGGAGAAAGGGTAGGATTCAAGAAAGAGAAGGTGAGGGCGCACAAGGGGGATATTTTTGCGAGGAGAAAGAGGATCACACGAGGTCACACAAGGGGGAGTCTGTGAGGAGAAAGGGGAGCACATGACTAGGGCACATGCGAGGGAAACAAGAATCAGGAGTACCTTAACTGTTATCCACAGTCTTCACAATGGGTTCTTGATCTCCATCAATGTTGGAGATAGAAGCCAAGCACTAATATATCTTTAAATTTGGAAAGCATGCTTCAATGATTCCTTCATCATATTCAAGATGAGAGTTGGGAGTTTGTTCAATAGGTTTTTGTGCACCATATACTTCCTTGAGTCTTTCAACAATGGGAATACATTTATCATGATAATTAGGGCTCCATTTCCTACAAAATGCCTCAACAAATATTGCAAAAGATAACATTTCTCCTCTACCAAGATGTCCAAACCATCTCTTGAACTATTTTTTATACTAAATGAAAAACAAATTCATCATAAAATCTTCATGAATGATGCCCATGCAGCCAAATGCATGTGGAATATGTGTCACTTATCATGCAACATGGATTAGGTAGATACCCTATCTTACCACCACTTCCCTTGCCACCCTTAAGTCCTTATTTAATTCCATAGGTTTATTTCATTATAACGATTTGATTTGGAGTTGCACCATATCTCACATTTGGAACGTTTTCCCCTTGAAACATTTTCAAACATATGATAATAATAATAATAATAATAATAATCTATTTTTAAAGTCACGACCATGCCAAACACCAAATTGGTGTATGGAACCCAAGCTTTTAGCTCGAATTAGGTATTCTTTTACATCATCCAAGTTAGCACTTACACATTTATGCCACATAATTTACTTTCTTACAATCATGAAGCCAAATACCAAGGGGTTATTAGTCCCTCCATGAGACTTCTTACAATCATGGTGCCAAATGCCAAGGGATTATTAGTCCCTACATGAGACTTTTAGCTTATGTTTTTTGTACTTTATATTTGTTGGTCCAATTAGTCCCCATATGGAACTTTTATCTTGTGTGTTATGTACTTTCTCTTTATTGGTTTAATTAGTTTCTACATGGGATTTTTAGCTCCATGTACACTTTCTCTCTATTGGTTCAATCGTACATCTACAAAATAGAAAAATATTTCTTAAGTTTACCTAGGACATTTGAAAATTCCATATTAATCTGGGTTTTGAGAATATTTAATATGTGGATTTATTGTTTTTCTTGTTTGGGGAAATGTCTATTGGGATTTCTAGGGTATTATGTCAAAAGATAAAAATAATAATTTTCCTTCAACTCTATAAGTTTTAATAGAGGCTACCTATTCAACTCTGTAATTTTTAATGGAGGCTACCTATTCATATATGAAAGTGGAAGGAGGTGAAAATTAGATGGATATGAGCGAATATATGTTTATTTTCCATTTTTCAAAAAACTTGTAGGTTACCAATTCATGTACAAAGGTATGCATGAGGTGGAAATGAGATGAATATGAGGGAATTTATGTTCATTTTCCATTGTTCAATATGGTTTAGCATGTGTTTTTGTTGTTGTTGGGATTTAGTGGTTCGTGCTTGTCATGGTGTAGCCTAGAATTTGGTGGGTGGTGTGTTCTTGTCATGGGTTTTTTAGATGTATTATCAACTATGATATATGGTTCTTGTTATCTTGGTTGTTGTGGTGCACTATGCAATTTGGTGGGTCATATGTGCACATCTCAAGGTAACTTGGAATTTTATGGGTGGTTTGTGCTTGGAGTGGATTTCTTAGTTGTCTTTGTTGTTTTATTTGGTTGTGTTTGTCTCAACAGTCATGGTGCACTATGGAATTTGGTTGGTGGCATGTCCTCATTATGTGGTTTCCTAGAATTTGGTGGGTGTTTTATGATTACCATGGGTTTCCTATATCTGGTCTCTAATATGGTGATTGGTCGTGGTTTCTTAGAAATCGTGGTGTACTGTAGAATATAGTGGGCCATGAATTATGCTCATTGTGGCATAGCCTAAAATTTTGTGGGTGCTCTATGTTTCCCATGGGTTTCATGGTTATGGTCTTGATTATGGTTTTTTGTTGTGGTTGTCTTGGTGATCATGGTGCACTGTTGAATTTGGTTGTTGTTCCATGTTTTTCATTCCTCTCTTGGGTTTGGTCTCGATTATGGTGTTTTGTAGTGGTTGTCAATGTGTGGTAAAACATTTCATGGAGCAGGGTTGTTTTTACATAGGATTGTGGGTAGCTTCATTGCTACCTCTTGCATACACTGGTAGATTGGTTGGAATTGTTGGTATTTGGCACATAGAAAGGGATGTGTTTTCCTTGTGTCAATGTTCTTCAAATTGGATTTGTCCATATGTGTTTTCTTTTCAAGTTGGTCTTTAGCACATAGAAAAGTTTGTTTTTTCCTTGTGAACATGTTTTTTGGTTTGGATCTATCCTTATGTGTTTTTGTTTTGTATGTGATATGTGTTTCATGTTGTTATGTCCCATGTTCAACCCTAGGTTTTTTTTATTCCTACAAAACTATTATTGTTTCCCTATAGTATTGAGGTTTAGGATGGCCTTGTGGGAGTTGAAAATGCAACACATGGGGGTTTGCAAAACATTAGAGGCCTTTTGTGTCGTGTGGTTCCTCTTCCTTGAGTAGAGGATGCCTTGTTGGGTTATCTTAGTCTAGTATTTATATTTTTCTATAACATTTCTAGAAGTTATGGCATTGCTCAAGTTCAAGTGAGAATTTTTTGTTTAGGTTCATTTTAAAGACAAAAGAAGGTAGTTTTGTATATTTTTAATTTCAAAATGTTTCAATTAGTTTTGGAACTTGTGCCTAAGATTGTATATGCTATTTACTTGCAATAAAACTTATGTAATATGGAATTTAAATTTAAAACTTGTGGAATTGAGTATCACTCTTGTATATGAAATGGTTTTTATGTGTTGATTATTGCATATGGATTAAGACCCTATGCCTATTATTATAAATCTTATTTTTTTGCATTAATATTTGTGGATTGCCGTCCGTGTCAGGTTGGGTGGTTGGTGGTGAGCACTTGGGTGATTTCTTCCTACAGGGGAAAGAGACAAAGAAGGATACGACATAGAGTTTCCACCCCGGTTCAAACCAATATTATTCTACTTTGTACAAAAAGGTCGATAAGCTGGTAATAAAAACTCTTTTCTCCAAGTGGAACGAGGCTCTGACCATAAATAATCCCACCCAAGTGGAATGGTAAGCTAAGCACAAGTTGTTAATCACTAGACCGATAAGCCCCTTTGTGTAGGCGAAAGGGTAGATAATAAAGCTTTCCATCCGAGTGAAGGGAGTAATGCTTCCCAAGCCCATCACAGATAAGAAAGATTCTAGGCAATCCCATTTACAGCAGACTTACCCGACCGAGATGAGTTTATTAGCTTAGCCAAAGAAGAAACCGAGGATCTGGAAGAGGCAAGACCTAACAATCATACTGTTTCGGGTGCGGGTTCCAGCTGGCTATTCTAATTGTGTTAGAAAAAATATGGTATTTCTACATAGATCGAATACCGTAAGAAACCACTCACACAAATAGATCAGAGATAGGTAAACCAATTTTTTATGTGGTTAAAAATCTCAAAGAGAGAAAGAGTCCATGGCCCTAGTCAACATGACCACCTGAGGCAATATATTAATGAAAAAGAAAATTATTGTACATAAGAGTTTCCCACAATCAATCTTTAGTAAATGACCCTCCATACTCTTTACATAGAGCTCATGGAGCAGTCAGATGTTAAGCCATGGATCAATATAATATTTTTTAAATAGGCACTACAATAATTTAGTTTATTTTTGCAAGGAGGAAGTATTTTTTTCTAGTAGGTTTTGGTGTTTGCTAGTATAATGATGATGTCTTAGTGGTTCTTTTATCATTTTCATTAGGAAAATTTTAGGGTGGTGTTACTAACATTAAATGACTTCATTTATACATGAAATAGGATATAGTCATATAATGACAATGATAGTTAAGATGATCATTATGGCAATTCCCCTCTTAAATTAAATACAATATTTTGCATGCTTGGAACTCTTAGGTGGTTATGGAACCTTAGACAAGTTCAATTTTCATTTTCATTTTTAATTAAATGAAAATGAAAATTGAACTTGTCTAAGGTACCATAACCACCTAAGAGTTACAAACATTCAAAATATTGTATTTAATTTAATAAAGGCATTTCCATCATGATCATCTTAACTATCATTGTCATTACATGACTATAACGTAGTTCATGTATAAATGAAGTCATTCAATATTAGTAACCCCACCCTAAAATGTTTCTAATGTCAATGATAAAAGCACCACCAAGACATCATCAATATACTAGAAAACACCAAAACCTACTTGTCATAAACCCCAATAAACCCTTAATTTTAAACATTCCCACAAGATTGCTCAAAGATTTGTTTTTATTTATTTTGCCCATAATTTTTATTTTTTTATTTTTTTTTTTTTTATAAATAAATAGTTGTCATCGCAATTGCGATGACAACAAAATTTTTGCAATGAAATTGCTATATAAACCAAGAAAGTTGCTTGTCGATATATACCATGAGGGAATCATAATTGCAACGAGAATAAAAATCATGCCACAAATTTGCTATATCAACCACAAAAAGTTGTTTTCTCAATTGTGACGCACTCTAGAATTGTTGTGATGAATTTGCTGTATAAACCACATAAAGTTGTCATCGCAATTGAGGCGCACTATAGGAATGTTGCAACAAATTTTCTATATAAACCACGAAATTTGTCCGTTGCTATATACCTTGTGGGCATCGCAATTGCGATGACAATAAAAACCATGCGACGAATTTGCTATATAAACAATGAAAAATTGTCGTCGCAATTTCGACGCACAATAGAAATGTTGCGACAAAGATGCTATATAAACCACGAAAAGTTGTCATCGCAATATACCATGTGGTCATCGCCATAGCGACGAACAATTGGTTTTACTTAGTTTTCCTATATTTTCATATTGGCGACAATATTTCTTTTTTTGTCGCAGTTGTGAGTAGTTCCCTACGGTTGTAACTCTTGTGACGTTAATTCAAGTTCATCAAAATTGCCATGTCACATGAAACAATGTTTGAGAGACTCAATATTCGTCGCAATATCCACGACATAGCATCGCAAGAGCATCAAAATAGTCGTCGCAAAATGACCCAAATTTGCTAGTGGAAGGTCATTTGTATTTTAGAAAATAGTCACAACTTAAATCCACGGTGCTTTCTAAGCTTCATGCTTCACCCACAACTGAGAATTCAGGGTTTACCAAAACCTATGAAAGGGTCAAATGTTATTTTTTCTAGGATGGTATGAAATAGGACATATGCACCTTTTTGTTTGAATGTGATGTTTGTCAATACAACAAGGGAGAAACAAGCAAAGCACGAGGAACACTTGAACAAATTATGATTATGCCTGCTATTTGGAGGGATATTTCTATGGATTTCATTGTTGTCTTATGTAAATCATGAAATAAGTCATTCATCATGGTGGTAGTTGATCATGTTTCCAAATATGCCCATTATTTTTCTCTTCAATACCCATTCACCATATCCATAGTGGCTCAAATTTTCATGGATACTGTCTTCAAACTTCATGGAAAGAATCATTCGATTGTCTTTGACAGGGATCCCAATTTCACCAATTTTTTTTGGAAATAAGTTTTAAATCTCTAGGGAACTCAATTGCATCTCAACAATACCTATCATCCCCATACTGATGGCCAAAATTAAGTTGCCAACAAATATTTGGAAATATATTTGCAGTGTTTTGCATTTGATAGACAAAATCAATGGGTTCAATGGTTACCCCTAGTTGAATGGTGGTACAACACATCTTACCATACATGTACTTACATGACTCCTTTTGAGGTAGTCTACATATAAAACCCATCGTTGTTTCTCTCATACATTCCAGGTGTCCCAAAGGATTAGTTGGTTGACAAAACCCTTACGGTGCGATAGGCTCTTCTCCGAACCCTTAAAGAAAATTAGGTCAAGGATCATAATCGCATGGAGAAGCAATTTGATCAAGGTTGTTCTGAATGTCAATTTGTTGAAAGGGACCATGTATTTCTTCATCTACAACATTATAAGAATACTTCACTCAAAGTTGAACACTATCAAAAACTTTCTCCCAAATTTTATGTTCATTATACAACTCTCAAGCAAGTGGGGCATGTGGCTTACCAGTTAGCTCTACCGATTGATTCTAAGCTCCATCTTATTTTTCATGTCTCATGCTTAAAGAAGGTGATTGGAACTAAGTGCCAAAATCAAACCATTATCCCTGTGTTGTATGAAGAAGGTTCCATTTGGTTGCAACCCCAAGCAGTCTTGGACCAGTGTGCATGACATCTCCATCAACACACCATCAAGGAAGTGCCAATGTAGTGGAAAGATACAACTCTAGAAGATTCCACCTGGGAACCGGCCAAAATTCTGCAACAATTTCCTCATCTCAATTCTTGAGGAAAATGTTTTTTTTCAAGGGGGAGGGAATCCTAGGTACCTAACCTCCCCAATCCCTCACATAGATAAATAATATATTTTTCATGTAATTAAGGACAACATTAATTAATAAGGCCTATTTAATAAATGTGAACAATTCAATGTAAGAAGACCTAATATAAACTTCCACTTCTAGAAAGATCTTCCTCTAGAATGTTCTTTAAAAGATATAATTAGTATAAATAATAGTAGTAGGAATGAAAAGTATTTGCATTGAGAATTATTGTAATAGAGATTTGCTCTATTGGAGGTTTCCCCCTCGAAGAGGCAAGTGAACATTGTTTTCTTTCAATAAAAATATTGTTTCTGGTATTTTTGTTGTTTCATTGATATATGTTGAATATTCTTGTTTCTGCATATTATATTACATTTGGTACCTTACAATTTTCTTCAACCTCTTCATCTTGCCTTGATTTTTTTTGTTCTTGGTTTTGGTTTTATTTTCTTGTACTTTAGCATCCATTTTATGCACTTGAGTCTCAAGACCTAATATTTTATTGTCTATATGTCTCTGAATTTTATCTTCAAAGGATCTAAATTTATTTTCTAACTCACTTTGAAGTTGGGATTCTCTTTGTTCTCTACGTTTGTTTGAGGATTTTATATATTCATACAAAATTTATAGGGTTACTTTTTTAGGCCTCCCTTTGATAGATTTTGGGATCAATAGTGAATTACTCATATTCAAAAGAAAAGGAAATATAAAAAATCTATGCACGTGATTCATAGTAGGGTTTGAATAATCAACCACATGCAATTCAACACATACACCACCCAGAATGTGTTTACCGCAATAAAATTACTGCATATTGTAGAATGTCTACATAAGTTTTTCACCACACCATAGGGTTTGGATGTGTTAGTATTCATGTAGAATCATCATTCAGAATCACCATTCAGAATCACCACAGAACCATCGTTCAACATTATTCACGTTGATAATCATTGCTTGAGATGAGGATGAATAACTGCAGAATCACCATTGAGAGTCATCGCAAAATCACCATTCAAAATCACCACAAAATACATTTATTTATTAATTGATAATAAATTTTATAAAATATTAAATAGTTGATAATTAATATTAAATTCCATCACTATCACATTCAAAGATAATTAATAGATCCAAACACTAGACTATGAGCATATCCTATTTCACTATAGAAAATGTGATGAATATAATCACCTCTTTTGCAACTATCACTTCAACCTATAGTGAAAGAAGAGACCTAAAAATTAGGGGAAATATCAAGGACGATTCATACTCAAGAAAAATAAGAGGAATTTGAACAAAAACACAATCATCCCCAACCAAAATTCAAAGAAAAATGAAAGCAATGTCGAGATTCTTGTTGGGATTACAAGTCAACATAAATTATATTCAAACTCATATGAAACAAGTGACATGAGTAGATTACACTCAAGAAATTCACTAAATGGAAATTCCATTTAATCAAACTATTTGAGTGTGTGTTTCTATTGTACAATTGGTCCTTTATATAATAATCAATGTCCATAACAACATTTTATAATAATATATTTATCTCAACCATATTCATAACTATGTCATAATATTTCCACGAATATATCCTTAAATCTCTTAGTTGATTATTTGATATCTTCATATGGTTACCACCTAAACTGACACCCTTGTGAAACATTTCAAGACAAGTGCTAATTAGGGAAACAAAATGGGGAGTGCACCAATGCCACCTTAGTAAACTTTAGTCCATCTCCTAGAAGCCAAAGGGGGTATCCCTATTTTTGAAAATTAAACCTCTTTAAGTGAATTATGAATGTGAAACCTTAAAATTTAGTTTAATGTGAAACCATGGACATATTCCTTCCAAGTGGTTAATAACCCTTCAAATGAATTGATCTTGATATCTAATAGAAGTCTTGAAAAATCACAACAAAGTTTTGATGCACCAAGAAAATAACCAAGAAAGAGAGAGCTCCAAGAATTGACACCAAATCCTCCAGTAGGTAGATCTTCAACAATTTGTATTCTCAAATAATTTCTAAAAAAAAAAAAAAAAAAGGAATCATAGGAGAGTCTCTATTTATAAATGAGAAGTCTACATCCTTTTCATTCTTTATTATTTTCTATCTCCCTAAAATTAACCTAGGAGAATCACAAAAGGTGACATTCCATCCACGCAATGAATGAGACTAAGTCAAATACAAGTAAAACATGCCACATGTATAGTAGAATCCTCATGAGAAGGGGATGTTTCACAAAAGGAGGGGGAAATTTGGTATATATGTTCAATGTTCCCTTGCAAAAGTGCAGTCTAAGCCTCAAAACATGTTCTAGAATCCTTCTAAGTGAAGAAAGGTCAAATGTCTAGCCTCATAATGTGAAATGACCTTGTGGAAGGAGAAGCGATGCCTCAAAAGGTGTATGTATCCTTGAATAATTCTCATAAACCCTTGAAATATGTCTCCAAGGCATGACTGTGGCCATATCTCATGTCAAGAAACCTCCATGAAGCATGGAAGTAACCCTCCAAGTCAAAAATTTGGTTCATAACATCATTCGAGGGATAAATTGCACCCAAAGTGGATAGTAAAGCCTTTTGTTGTGAAGGACACATTTGGAGCACTTATAGGGATGAAATAACTATAGGGGAATATTCTAAATAATATACTATGCTATAGTTATGGGCTACCTGTAGATGAGGATCAGGGGAATTCCACTGTAATGGAATCTTTGACACCTTGGGGGGGGGCTCAAAATTTGATTGAGGAATTTGAAAAGGTCCATTGGTAGATTGAGGAGGACCATTATAATAAATAGGTGGTGTTTCAGGGGGAATATCTTACTAACAGGATAAGGTAGTCAAGTTTATATCGGTCAAATCCAAGTAAACTATTCGGTAAGTACCATCACTTGGAGGTTTTGGTACAAGAGGTTGTCTAAAATAAGGAGATTCTAAAGTGGCTACATAACCTTGTGTTGGAAAAGGGTTTCTCAATGCAACAGGTTGTAATGAGGAGGGTTGGGTGGGTTGATTGTTAGACTATTTAGCAGCATCCTGATATTTTTTAACCGCTTCCCTCAAACAAAGAAACTCAATTAACAATAGAGAATGATGGGTGTAATGTCGTTAGACACCAAAAACATAACAAGGTTTATTGGTTTGAAGGTTAGGATTCTTCCCTAGTTTAGGTTGGGGATCATTACCTTGTCTATGGGTTGTAGCAGTTTGATTTCCCATGTTGATCTCTTTTCCCATCAGGGAAAATATACAACCTTATAGGGTATCTCTATGGAAATTCAAGAATACCCTCTACATTTTTAAAGACGTGGTGCTCGTTTATTTTGTTGGGCCGTGGAATTGTCATCCTTTTTACATCCTCTTTCCCTATTTTTTATCCCTTCTTGCTTACCCATAACCTTGTATTAATACTTATTAATCCATTTTAATGCTTATATGAAAGATTTAGAACCAAGGTATTTCCCACTGCATTTCTTTAGTATTGCATATGAATTATGGTTAAATATTAGAGAAATAACATATCTTGCATTTATCTTTGAAAAGTGGTTTAGTTTATGATTATTTTAGAACCCATTGTCACTGTTGTTACTCCTACAACTGAATATTCATGATGTGGGTACTTGATATTTCTTGTACGAGGCTTTATTGAGTCAAAACATGTTTATCCTCAAAATATCTCAACAACCTAGATCGTACTTTTTGAAAATTTATTTTTTACGATTTGTTGTTACTCATGTTTTTTGTTACTCTTGTTTGTTGTTACTCGCAGTAACAACATCGTCGAAACTCCCTATACGAATTTCAAAATCCAAAAAAATAAAACTTCAACCATCAATACCTGCCATGGAGACCATCAACAACCATTTTGGATATGGAAAGAATCTTAGAATCATTAATAATATAAGTTTGAGTGGTTAACCAAGAATCTTGGAATTCTTGGGCAAAAGATCTTGGAATTATGTATTATTTGCTAATTGTTAGAAAAATATATTAGAGTTATTTATTATTTTCTAATTGTTATCTAAAGATCTTGGAAGTTCTTTATTAATTGGTAATTGTTATCAAGGATCATGGAAACTATTTGTTATTTGGGAAATTGTTGTAACCACTTTGGATTTCTTAAATCCATAAGTGGGTTTATTTAGATATTTGTTATTTCTAGTTTCCATTAAATTTATTTATAAAAAATAACACCCTCTCCATAGTTCGGGGAGGACTCTTCGAGAAATGTCTGGATGACAATGGAATAATTCATTGAGTTTTTATTTAAATTGATTTTTCCATAATTTTTGTAGTGTGTGATTTAATTAATTTGATTTATTTTCTTTAAATATGTGTAATAGATTGATTTCTTTTAATTAACTTAATTAGTTTAAATGATTTATATTGATGCAGAGTATCATGTAGCTTGGATGGTTTATTTGATTTCTTGTTGTGTAATCTCATTATGAATTCATGTAGGGTTTATTTTTTTTAACTTCATAACTAGTTTCTTGATTCAATTTGTTCATGTAATTAGATTACTAATGAAAGGTTGTGTTTATATATATATATATGCAATTAAGTATTCATGTCAAATTTCATTTGTTTATTTGTTTCTTAGATTAGGCTGCATTTGTTTATGTTGTTGAATAACTGTGCTTAATAAAATGGCTACACTTGTTGATCTGGTTAATGACATGGATCATCTTGGCAAGGATTACACTTTGATTTTGAGGAATTAGTTAATTTTTTCCAATAAGTAGTTAATCCATTTTCTTTCAACATGTGTGATTTATTTTCAGCAAGCATGGTGTGAATTTCAATTTCTGCAAGAGTAATTTAGAGTTTCTGTTAAGAACCAAATATCAATATAGCATAGAAAAACCTCAAAAAAAGTACTCAACGCCTTGAAAAAGATATAATTTCAGATAATAAGCCTCTTTGAGGGGGAAACTTCCTTTTACCCCACTTAAATGTTCAGTTACAAGATGATTCCAAATGAAAATGTCTCCTTGGTATATATAGGAGACTAGGAGGTATAATTACAACTAATGGAATAAATCTGACATAAATAAAATAACATTACTAATGTAATATGCCCCAATTAAGGGGTAATGAGCCAATA